>SCDY01000714.1:0-48364 GCA_004143825.1 Drosophila micromelanica | reverse complement strand
GAACCGATTTTTATGTTTGATGGCATTTTGAGCATGATTTTTCATTTAAATCAATTCTACATTTCAAATATATGCAGTTTAGAAAATTAATTTTTTTTTTATTTATTTTGAAAAATATCATGTACCCCCCCTTAGTTATTTTGGAAAAATTTTTTTTTTCAAAATTTAAAATTGCGAATTTATGTTTTTAATCGAATGTGGTTGTCATAAATACTATAAAAAACAACATTAAAGTCGATTCTAGGGGGGTCAAATTTTTCGTCAAAAATCATGCCAAAATTTACAACAATTTTGACAAGAAAAGCTCTTGGATTAATAGCTCCCATACGTCAAACTCCCATAACTTTGTCAAAACTGAACCGATATTCATGTTTGATGGCATTTTGATCATGGTTTTTCATTGGGATCGGGTCTACATTTCAAATATATGCATTATCACATAAAATTGTTCTTTTTAAATTTTCCATCATAATAATTATCGAAATTTTGTGTTCAGGGTATCTGCGATTCGGGAACACCCGACTAGAGCAATCTTGTTTTATTTTTCAGTAGATTATAAGTGTGGCACCCAGCGGAAAATCTGATTTCGACTATCAATATTTTTTGAAATCTGCACAAACCCTGTTATCTTTCTTATCTGCAGGCGTCGACGATTGCGGCCTGGGCGTGCTGATTAAGCAGAAGCAATTGTCGAAGGTAATTGGCTCGTATGTTGGCGAAAATACGGAACTAGTACGACAGTATCTGGCCGGTGAGCTGGCCGTTGAGTTGACGCCCCAAGGCACCTTGGCCGAGAAGATACGCGCTGGCGGTGCTGGAATTCCTGCCTTTTTCACGCCCACCGGCTATGCCACGCTGGTGCAGCAGGGAGGCGCACCTATCAAATACGACAAGAACGGCAAGGTGATTGAGGCCAGCGCCGAGAAGCCCGTGCAGTTGTTCAACGGGCGCAACTATGTCATGGAGGAGTCCATCTTCGCTGACTTTGCCTTTGTCAAGGCACAAAAAGCAGATCCACTGGGCAATCTGGTGTTCAACAAATCCGCGCGCAACTTCAATGCGCCCATGTGCCGTGCCGCAAAGATAACGGTCGCCGAGGTGGAGGAAATTGTGCCCGTGGGCGCTATCTCGCCGGACGAGATCCATGTGCCCGGCATCTATGTGAAGCGCATCTTCAAGGGCACCAACTACAACAAGCGGGTCGAGCGCTTGCGCCTCACGGAGCCGAAGGAGAGCGGCAAATCCGCTGCCGAGCCCAGTGCTGCTCAGTTATTGCGCGAACGCATCGCTCGCCGCGTGGCGCTCGAGTTCCGCGATGGCATGTACGCCAATCTGGGCATTGGCATTCCAGTGCTCTCGTCGAACTACATTCCGCAGGGCATGAACGTCATGCTGCAGTCGGAGAACGGCATCTTGGGACTGGGTCCGTTTCCCACCAAGGATAAAGTCGATCCCGATTTGATCAACGCGGGCAAGGAGAGTGTCACTGTGGTGCCAGGCGCTTCCTATTTCGGCTCTGATGACAGCTTTGCCATGATTCGTGGCGGTCACGTTGACTTGACCATTCTGGGCGCCATGGAAGTGTCGGCCAGAGGTGATTTGGCCAACTGGATGATACCCGTAAGTAAAATTGCTTTAATTTTCTTAGAAATTAATTAACGTATTTCTTTGCAGGGCAAGCTTGTGAAAGGCATGGGCGGCGCAATGGATCTGGTGGCAGCGCCCGGCACGAAAGTCGTTATTACCATGGAACACAATGCACGCGATGGCTCGCCAAAGATCCTGGACAGCTGCTCGCTGCCACTGACGGGCAAGGAAGTTATCGATCTCATCATATCGGAGAAGGCGGTGTTTCAGGTGGAGAAGGGCGTGGGCCTCACATTGCTGGAGGTCGCCGAGGGCTACACCGTGGATGACATTGTGGCCTGCACTGGCGCCAAGTTCAGCGTCTCGCCAAATGTTAAGCCAATGGCCCAAGTACCCATTTGAATCGAAAGTTGGAACTGCTTGTAATCAGAAGGCTATTTAGAAATACTGTTCAGGTACTTCGGTGATATATTTGTGCATTTATTGTTATTGAACATAAACGTGGAACAATAATCGTTTTTATTACCATTAAAGTGTAAAATTGTTGTGCAATTGTGTGTTAATTGTGTGATATCTTCAACTCAGCCCATGGCCTTGGCCATATTCTTCAATGCATCGGAGCGATGCGCCAGGCGCATCTGTTCGTTGAGAATGTCGAAGGTGCGATTGTATTTGCTGCCGGACTCGTTGCGGCAGATGGCGCAGAACTGTGAGGACAGCACGTGGAGCGGACTGCGAAAATAGAGGCTCTTCTGCATGGTCAGGGAGTTCTTGTAGTGCGAACCCATGTGCAGAACGATCTCCAGCACGGACAGCAGACCCCACAGAAAGATGTTCCAGCAGAAGAGTGTGGGTATTAGAAAGAGCAGGAAGGAATTGTTGCGCTGGTAGCCGAGGATGATGTTCTGCGAAAATGAATAATCGAATGTTAGCTTCTGCATGGAATAACGAATCTGCGTTCCACTCACGGTACTAACGCCATCCATTTTTATGAAATCCTCGCGCTCATAGCCGGGCGTTATTTTCTTGAGTTTGTTCGCATTATTTATTGCTGTCCTGCCAACCACATGCTTGGCCGTGATGTCCAGATCGCTGTTGTATTTGTTGGCCAGCACCTTGTCCACCTCGTCACAGATGGTGCCACGCAAGTAATGCATCGGTACGTGAAAATTACCGTGCTTGCGATAGCGAACTTTCATCTGATCGTTGACGGGCTCGCCGGTCTCCTCATCATATTTGGGCTTCTTGACGCGTGCCAAGTCCGTATAGAAATACTCAAACTCACCGGTTTCGCTATTCTGAAATGAAATTGAGATAAGTTCAACATTAGAGATTGACCGAAATGAGATAAGCAAGCAAATTATATTTTAGTTAAACAAATGAGGAATAATCAAGCATGTGATGACAACATGAAAACTTGAATAATGAAATTTACATTTCAAATTGTTTTCTATTGATCTGAACTCTTTGCACTTTCGTTTGGTTTTCATGGAAACAGCAAATGAAATTGTTGTTATTTTATTTGTTTATTATTGTCCCAAAAATAGACGAGACAAGCTTTTCTGATAAGACCCCCTCTGGGAATCTTAACTGCAAACGCCAAATGATTCATTTCACTTTACTATATATATATATATATATATATATATATATAAGATATTACGCGTAATGTTTTGCAATGTATGCGAAATAATTTTCTATATTGTACACATCTTACCACTAACATGTTTTGCTTGACACTAACCCCAGCCAGCCCCAGAATTTGGTTCTTTGTGCTCGGGCTTGCCCGACTGCAATAATAATAATAACTTATCGTTATCAGGGAGACTTGAGATATGGCGTGTGGTAGCTTATGAAATGTTTAAGGCTTATCATTCACGTTCGCTATTAGTTTATATAGTATGCTAGGCCAGCAGTTAGTTGTTCGGAATGCCAATTCTCTAAGGTCTAGTGACCCGCCCATCAATTTACTGTTTGCTGCATATGGCAACGGAATAATTGCAGAATCCGAGGAAACTTCCTATTGAACAACCAACCAACTAGTTTGAACATATAATATATCAGAAACGAGTCTGGGCTCGCGTGTGAGCGTGTGAAATGGAAAATGACAGTAAAATTATTAACTGGCGAACACGTTCTCCTAATGATAGGCACTATTATTATAATTATTTTAGTACATGCCATTTTGTTGCTGTTCTGAAGTTTTTGAAATAATAAGGAATATTTTATTAGCTTATAACGTGCATTAAGAAAGCATTTAGAATTGCATTATTAATGTTTAAATATTATAATCACAACAAACTTTCGGAGGTTTTTCCCTATCAATTCAACATTCTTGTGGTACTTCAGAGATACGATTATGTGAGAATATATAAAATAACGTAATTTGATGACTGCTCTTCGATAAAGCCGTGTAATGAATTGTTTGCTATAGTTAAATGATAACCTATCGGGCGATAACTGCAGCTAAACACAAACCTAGCACAATGTCAATCAATCAGATAATAAGAGCTCTACATACGTCACAGTATATGCTCTATATAGCGTCTAGATACGATATGACCGATACGAAATTAACATGTCTAGCATTGGGCAGAATAAATCATTGCAAACAACATTTTTTTAAACGAGGTGTCAGAGATTAAAGATATACATTGAAATGCGCTTAGTGCTTATAGTGCTTAGATATGGATACGATACGATTTCAAAACGGTTTAGAGCACAAACATTCTCTATTGTCAAGCTTTTGTAAAACAAAACAAAATCTATACAAACAATTTATTTTTCAATGTATCTACTATCTAATATTAGTTTGTACATATGCTTATTAGAAGTATATGTTAGTGGCAAAAACAATTTATTTAAGAAAAACTCATTATTTGGCTGCTTTTAAAAATTTGGATATATGTCAAATATACTGGCTATGCATAGCTTTGATAAATATTATATTTAATAGGGTGATGATACCTTCTCCCAAAAGAGTGTCGAGAGAGAGAGAATATTTAGATTGAAGCATACGTGCCTTGGTTCATCTTTCACCAGTTTTGTAAAAGTCTAAAACGAGTTTTGCCAGACACCACTTAAATTCAAGAGCTTGGCCTAAAATCGCAACACGTGCGAGGGGGGTGAATAATTGTTGGCTTTGCTAATTATATTTGGGGGAAAATGCGTCGGTTGCTTACCTTTATGGAATATACCATTGTTGCTGTTATTGTTCAATTTTGTTATTGCAATAGAATAATATGCTTTCGGTTAATTATAACCTGATGCTATTATTATTCTTATTGTTGAGAGTATCGTGAACTGTTTACACTTTGGCTTTTATCTATTTATATGTGGATTTATTTCAACAAATAAATACACATTCTCACACTTGTTTGCATAGACGAAATATAAGTTAATAGATTTGTTTTATTTATTTGTCGCCGAACGTTTCACTTGACATGAAAACAATGGGAAAATTAAAAAAACCGGTTGAGCGTGTTGTTGCTTGCTTTCTGTATTTAATTGCATTCAAATTAGTATAATTTTCCACATGAAACACATTAAATAACTTAGATTATAATGGTATTATATATTAATATAACTAATCATTTTCTCTCAAGCGCACAACAAAAATTTCAGAGAGACAAGCGGAATACACGTCTGTTACGAACAGCTTTTGAATGAAGAATAAGCGACAAAGCAACAAATAAAAACAAAAAGAAGAGGAAGAAAACTTGTGCAAATAATGAGCAAAAAACTCTCTATGTGGCAAAATTAACAACAACAAAAAAGAGAAGTGAAAAAAAGCTTTCTAAAAGTTTATCTCAGCAACTAGATCGCATAAAACCAAGTTGGCAGCCCTGCCTGGTTAGTTTCTTGGCAGAACACTTTAAGCGTCGCCAAGCTTTGCAAACATTTGGTTGCTATCCTGGCTAAGTGCATGGCACATTCCCATTTTTGGCCTAAATCGCAGTTATATTAAAAGCTTAAGAACTTTGAAATGATCTGTAATTAATCTTCAAATTCTGGATTTTCGTGTAAAACAAGTTGACTTGTTGTTCTTTGTTTCTACATGCTAACAATGCTATATATATATTGCTGCATTTTTTTTTTGCTCTCTTGGAATTGTTTACCAAAATATTGCAAATTTCTCTCGGTATATTAAAAATATTTTTATTGTGTTCCATTCGTTTCGAGGGTGTTAAGTTAGATCGACGTGCATTTTAAATTTAGTCGCTTCTCGCTGGGCAAAACGTTTGGTTGTGCCGTTAACTAAACCTCCGCCGAATACTTTAGACGTAATTTGTATCTTTAATCTTAAAAACGGTGTGTGTCATAAACGATTTATGTTCGGATGAGTAGATTTATCAAGTAATCTGTCGCTACCTTTGCTTGACAATGCAGTGAGTATATTAGACAATCCAGTTGGGAATCTTCAGTCTTAAATTCGTAGCTAACTGATGAGTAAACAAAGTTGACACAAAACGACGAGAAGATAAGAGAACAGAACATAAATCCAAATCTTCAAAAATACGTACAAGCTGGTTTCATTTTTCTCAAAATATTTATATTATATTTTATTTTCTTCTTTTTTCTTGTGTATAAGTTTGTGACAGCGCTTTTTAAAAAACATTAATTATATCACTCTATAAGCAATTACCACGTTTATTGCATCCACTTTGCCGTGCTCGTAAACTTTTATAATTGTTTTTGGTTCCTTGGGGTACATTTATCAGCTAATAAATGCTGACAGAAAAGCGGCCAACGGCAATTTGAAATCGGCATTGTAAAAATCACAATATTTATGTCATACAAATTGCTGTTTATCTTAGGAACACTAAAAAAAATGAATCGATTGTGACGACAGTCATGGCAACAGCTGACCCCAAAGACGACTACGATCCCCATTTGCATCGCAATGTGAAGAATCCAACCAAGTGAGTCACGAGGACTCTTTAAGTATTTATAATAACTGAGCTCTATAATCCTTTAGTAATTGGCAAACGTTTGCACACTTCCTGAAAGCGTCCATTGGCACGGGCGTTTTGGCCATGCCCAGCGCTTTTGCGCATGCGGGCTACGTCAACGGACTGGTCCTCACCCTTATCATAGGTCTTCTGGCTCTATACTGTTTACACATACTGGTAAGTGGCAAACTTGGCTTATAAATAATGCATTACTTTATTGCTTATTTTCCAATTTCAGATCAATAGCATGTACGTTCTCTGCAAGCGCCAACGTGTTCCCTACATTAGCTTCTCGGAGGCCATGAAGCTGGGTCTGCAGCAGGGTCCGCCATGCCTGCGTTGCCTTGCGCCCATTGCCACGTAAGTTCGAGTACACTCAGCGAAAAAATTAACCAAGTTATTTTTAAAACAAGTCAAATTAATTTTATGATTATTTTTTGTACTTAAAAAGGTTTTACGAGACTTAAATAAGACAATTTAAATAAGAGTTTATCACTTTCGTTCCCTTTAGGCCCTTTGTAGATGGCTTTTTGGCTTTTTATCACTTTGGCATCTGCTGCGTTTATGTGGTCTTCATTGCGGAGAGCATTAAGCAGCTCGTGGACGAGTATCTGGTGGAGTGGGATGTGCGCCTGCACATGTGCTTGCTGATCGTTCCGCTTTTGTTGATCTTCAGCATTCGCAACTTGAAGGTTTTGGCGCCATTCTCCAGCGCGGCCAATTTATTGCTGTTTGTTGGTAAGTCAACCTGAAAATCTCTATCAAAAATTTAACTTAATTTACTTACTTTCTCTCCAGGTTTTGGTATTGTGCTGTATTATATATTGGTTGATTTGCCGCCGCTGAGCGAACGCGATCCCTTTGTGGATTATTCGAAGCTGCCCACCTTCTTTGGCACCGTGCTGTTTGCCCTGGAGGCGGTGGGCGTGGTAAGTTAACGAGGTTTATCGATTAAAGCAGCTTTAAAATTCCCTATTTCGTGCAGATTTTGGCCATAGAGGAGAACATGGCCACGCCGCGCGCCTATGTGCAGCCCTGTGGCATTATGAACTGGGGCATGGCCATTGTTTTGAGTCTGTATGTGTTTCTCGGATTCTTTGGCTACTGGAAATACGGTGCGTCAGCATTGGGCAGTGTAACGCTGAATATACCACAGTCGGAGGTGTAAGTATTTTGAAAATATTGCGCATACGCCGGATAGGTTGCTATACCTAAAATTATTATCTTTTTTACTTGTGATTTACTGCAGCCTCGCTCAGGTGGTGAAAATATTCTTTGCCATCACCACTTATATATCCTATGCGCTACAGGGCTATGTAACGGCGCACATTCTGTGGACTCAGTATCTCAGCAAACGCATTGAAAATACTAAAAAACATTCGTTCTATGAGCTCTGCCTTCGAGCGCTGATTGTGCTGCTTACATGTAAGCACTTAAAGAAGTTGCCTTCGATATAAATTCCAAAATTCCTTTTTTTGTATTTTAAATTTCAGTTGGTTGCGCCATTGCCATTCCCGATTTGTCGCTGTTTCTGTCGCTTGTTGGCTCCTTTTGTTTATCGGTATTGGGACTTGTATCTCCGGCGCTGCTCCAAATCTGCGTGCAATATCAGACGGGCTACGGGCTATGTAATTTTAGGCTTGTGGTCAATTTGCTGCTGTTGCTCTTTGGCGTTTTTGGTGGCGTGGTTGGAACCTACGTTAGCATCGTGGACATTATCAACTCATTTTCGGGGCAATTGGCTTAAGCTGGGCATTAAACACTCATACACTAAAACTAACACACACATAATTGAGTAGCCCACAGTGCATTTGGAAACCTCGCAGCAATGTTTATGCAACGCTGCGTATACGTAATCTAGCGTGAACCCTGCGTGTGGCTTATGCAAATCATGTTGCGGCCTGTGTATGTCATCTGGGTGGCTGCACCCTGCTGTTTGGTCTGCTAATTATTGCCGCCTGCGCACACAAGGCGATAGTCGGGGCTGGTTTTGTGGGCCAGCTTGAACCGGGCCAGGCCAAGAGTCAAGCTGCCTGCCAGCCAAATTCTTTCAACTTTAATTAAAAGCTAAGCATTGCGAACAGTGGAGCAGGGGCCATGTTACTGGAGCAGGAATGTAAGTATTTTTCACTGGCCTCGCATTTCCACACACACATCCCGCCCACCCACCGCAGATAGTCAGACATGCGGCAAATGCAACCAACTGTAATTAAATGCAACCGCAATTAACACAAAAGCACCCGCAGGTCAAAATGGCAGACACAGTGCACCCTTTTCCGAATCCTGGCCAGACTTGGCGATGCTGCCGCCAGCTCTCTCTCTGACTCGATCTTGCTCGCATTTATTTACAATGTTTTGCGCACAGGTTCTTGTCGACATCATCCCCATCCCCCGCACACGTACGTTGTCTTCTGCAGACCACAACGCCGCAATGTCCGCCGGCCATAAGAAGCCAAATGCACATGGCCACCGAGGGTTGCACAAGGCCAAAACGTGGCTCATAATAAATGTTGTTTGCCAACTCATCGAGCCACCCAGGCATATGGCCGGCATGTATGTTGAATTGCCGTTTGCTTTGTAGGTTTAATTACTCTTTTGACGGAAATAACACAACATTCGTTTTAAAAATGGCAACAAAATAGAAATTGCACAATTGCATTCAGCTCTCCGGTTGCAATCGCCCTTCAAAGCGACTAAAAGATGTGTAAAATGCAATGCTCCTTTTTTATATATCTAACGTAGGGTTACATAATTTAAAAAGGAAATATGCTACACTTAAAAGCTAGGCAGTCATAAACCTGGCTTACAAATTTTAGTTTCCATTTTCAACTAAGTTTTTGACTAACAATATTTAGATAATACATATTTATAAAAGCAAATATATCTAGGGTATTACATTGTCGTCATTTCTATGTCAGATTTTTTCGCAGTAGCTTTCTGACAATTTAAATAGCGATGAGAATCAAAAGACTTGACCATAGTTTGATTGGCCGGTTTCAGTTGGCTGTTGACTGGTCCTTGTCAGGCCGCCAGTTTCTATAGAATCGTTCACTTCGAGCTCTGCCAGGCAAATTAAATGACAAGTTTACTTGTTTGCCAGTTGAGTTTGTTGTTATTGTTGTTGTTGTTGTTCTTGTTGGCTGTTTTGTTAGTGCCATTGCGTTGGCATTCGAGTCATTTGCCGATTGAGCATTTTAATTATATTTGTGCAGAGCAGCGCAAACTTGGCCCTCGACGCGGGCTTTTAGTGTTTCCGGCCAGTTGCCTCCACTGGGGCAAAACGAGGGAAATTGAATTACGCACAATGCTAGGTAAACACATGGTCAGTGAATTTGATGAGAGCGAAAGATTTCGCTTTTAGAAAATGCCATCTCTCGCTGTTATCCACGCCCTTTCAATCTGCTTGCCGGCGAATATGAATATTTTCATTGAATTTAGCTTTTAGCTGAATTGTAAGTTAGGGGCATGATGCAAATTGTTTTATTTTCCATTTGTTTGATTAACTTGTTTTTCACAAAATTCATTTATTATAAATCTAATGTACACACATATATAAACAAATATATAAAATAATGTACAACTTCTGTTTGTTGCGCCAACTTTATAACTTAAAAAAATGTTGCATACTTTTTTGGTTGTGCGCGCCAAATTTAGGTTAAAATTGTTGGAACTAGCAAATTGTTCAGTCTGATTGCTTTGATATATAGTTGTGAAATGACTAATTAAAAGTAAAATAATAAACACCAGTCAACCATAATTGTATGCATATTAGGAATTTATAAAAAAAATTACAGAAGCGAAAGCCAATATAAAAATTAAACTTTCCGTTTAAACTTTGTGCAGTTGTTTCTTGTACATAAGGTGATTCTCTTGTTTCCTTTCTCTT
Source organism: Drosophila micromelanica (assembly GCA_004143825.1). NCBI lineage: Eukaryota > Metazoa > Arthropoda > Insecta > Diptera > Drosophilidae > Drosophila > Drosophila micromelanica. The sequence continues at coordinate 37,939 of SCDY01000714.1, read as the reverse complement.
TTAATAACTGTGCAGCTAATTAATTAAATTGAATACAATTTGCCGTGTGTACAACATTTACTTCTTTAATTACTTTATCCATTTGCGACTCATTTGAAAGGAACTAAGCCGCAAACTAATCTGGTTCGTAGCTGAGCTCAAATAACTTGCATTAACCTCTTGAACTCGTTTTTGGGTTTTAGAAATGTTTTTGCATATTTTCTCATTTTGTATGGCAAGTACTTAATTTTTCTCTTACAAATGACTAATTTTTATACATTTAAGCAATTTATACTAATTTTTCGTTGTCTTATTTTTTGGGTGAATTAGTCGCCTAACCGACAAATGTGCCGAGCGCAGCCAGTTGGCAATTTGTTTGGCTGCTTGTAACAGCTGAGCCAATCTATGTGTGTGTGTGTGTGTATTGGTGTGTGCCGCAGCAAAATGATTTATTTTACGCAACGCTAAGCACACACACGTACCTAGAATAACAACAACAATAGTAACAATGGCAGCATTGACAATAAGCGTCGCATTGTTTTGTGGCAGCGGTTTTTGGTTGTTCGTTGAGGTTTAGTGTATTTATTTTTGCCAGCATTTGCGAGCATTTCATGCAACAGACGCAGCCGCCGCCTAATGCCATCATCACCTACAACAGCGACAGCGACAGCGACGTCGGCGGCTCAGCAGAGTGTCTGCTATGAATAAATAACGAACGCACACGGCAACGGCCGCTGATGAGGTCGAAGACGAGGACGAGGACGAGTACAGTGCCTGCTCTGCATGTGATTTATGCTGGGAATACATGGCAACTAAAATAGACGCTGGCTTCCACAAACACATTGATTGTTGCTAATGCGACCAAAAAAGGGCTCTTGAGCCGCGCCATGCCCAATTGTGTGTGTGTGATAAAAAGGTCGGCATACACCAACCGGGATGTGTAAGCAGCAGGAGCAGCAGCTGCATAATTCATAAAGTTAAAGTGAACCCGTTGCGTATACGCAATAATCATACGCCACAACGCAAAGCGAACGCCGAAGCGCACGTTGCCTGTTTTGTATGCCCTTGGTGGGCGATTTAACGAATTGCCGCCCTGGGAGGCTTATTAGTTGCAAGTAAAAACTTGAGAGTGACTAAAGCTTTGAATTATTGCACACAAAATAGAAATAACTTAAAATTCGAATAAACACTTAAAACATTAATTTCCATACTAAATAAATAATAAATATTTAATGTTTTAATTTAAAAACATATTAAATAATTAATGTAGTGTCATTAAGCACACATGTTATTTATTAAATTGCATTTCCTTTTTCGAATATTTGAAATTCTTTTGATTCATTTTATGCGATAAGCGAAAGGATATTTCTCTCATAACTCACTTTAATCATAGGCGAATATGTCTGCTCTGATATACCTACAAATTTTTGCATAAGCTCTTTAATAGCTTCGTTCTGGTATTTTTGCCTAATTGCGGCTAAAGCGTTTAGCCGAAAATGGTTTTTGAATAATTGCCAAAGAGATGTCAATATTCAATGTTGAATATATATGTGTGTATGTGTGGGTGTTTGTATGTCATAGTTTGGTAATAATATTATAGCCACAGCAAGCAAGTAAAATGTTTGAAATGTTCAAATGACAAGCAATGAAAGTTAGCGCCATCATCAAACAACAACAGCAGCAAAAAACGTCATCATCATCAACATGAACATCATCATCGAGCGGCGACATTGACGAACTCGATGAGCAACTGTCATGTCATGGAGCCGATGGAGATGGTTGCGAGCACTTGGCATGTCAACGCTTGCTCCGCACCAGCTCACATCAGAGCACTCACCCCCTGGCTGCTGGTGTCAAGCACTTTGCCTAAACCCATAATTTATGCCGCATGTTTGCCATAACTCAATGGCTGCGAGTTTCATGAAGGGGATTTGGGCTATAGCTTTAGCTTTCCAATGGAACACTGAGCTGGTAGTTGCAGCTATATGTGTGAGTGTGTGTCTGTCTGTCTGTGTTTGCTGTACGGTTGATGAAAACCAATCGATAAACTCGTACTTCTACACGTACAAACAAGCGCGCGTGTCCTGCGTCGTTTGCTTTTCATGTCTGCGTTTTTGTCGCCGATTGAACGAACAATTGTTAGCTGGCGCCCAAGATGAATGGCCTGCAATTGTGCGCATTGCTTGCCATTTGTTTGGCAGCGCCAACAGATTTACACCATCAGGCATTGGGCTGATAACGCCACGGCTCACGAGCATTTGACAATCCTATCAGGCGACTCCCGGCAAATCAACAAGGACTAGAAGGAGTAGGTGGGTGCATGTTACATACATTCGTGGGTAAGTGGGCACATTGATGCTGCATCGCTGCTGCTGAATGCACTTTGCATTATCGCAGCACATTAATAATTATGGTTATGGGATTTGAGTGCATGTTAATGGCCGTTCAGCGCATAGTTCAAATCGATTTTCATATATTATTTCACATTTGGCCTTCTGATTGCATTACCATAACATGCTTTTGCATATGCCAATTCGGTTTGGTTTTTGTTTGTGTTTTGCGACCACTAATTAGCCAATGACAAACATACTCATGCACACTCACAGCACTCACAGCCCATCTGACACAAGTAAATGGGTGTACTTTGAATATTTTGGTTGCAGTCTGCATGCACAATGAGAGGATGAGAAAATATATCTGACACAAAACGTTTAAAACTATTGTATAACCACGCCACTAAACAAACATTATATGTAAACAGTATTTAAATTCATGAAAATCGCGTAGAGAGGCGTTAAAAAGAGAGAGGGTTAAAAAACGAAAGAATGGCATGAATGGCCAGAATGGTTCCAGACAGATTAAAGAGAAATAGAGATATTTAGAGGGACTAAATGATAAAAAGCAGAGAGAGGTAGAGAGAGAGTGTGTGTGAGAGAGAGAGGGAAAGAAAATAGAGTTTAAGGTAACCAAAAGCGAGCTTAAAATCTTGAGTTTGAGACAAAGCGAATAATAGAAGCAGCGAATGAGTGAAGATAGATTAACTGTAAGAGAGATATATAATTAAAATAATAGATATATTATATATATATATATGTATATGGTGCACCAGTCATACAGACAGTTATGTATATCTACAATATATTTTACTAAAAATAATGAGTGTATAAATGCATTCGGGTCACTAAAATCGCAAGTCCACAATTTTCAAAATAATAATCCCTAGTATTTATTTTTAAATGGCAATTACAATGTGATATTCTATTATTTAATACTGTTAAACATTAATCTTTATAAATTCCAATTACCAGTGAACCATACAAACACACACAAACATATTTGGAGGTGCCTCTGCTCGTATTATTTTGTGCGTGTTCCAATTTGTAACTGTAATTATTATGGTAGACACCAGAATATCAAATGATACGCCAATGTAAACACGCACACACACACACAAACACACACACACACAGAGCGATACCAATTTCATTTGGTGTAGAGATATATATAATGTTATATTTGTTTACTTCCTCGCTCTAATTGAATAATGCGCAATTGTTTTTACATTTTGTGGTCGCCACATCCAGACAAATATTTGTGTAATTTGAATTTAATTCTGGCTGCTGTTCAAATTGCTGCCGAAACGGAGGCAAAATCGAATAACCAGATGTTAAATGCGTTTTAATGGGCCACCCCGACCGAAAACAGGGCCTAATGAAGTGTGCTGAAATATGCGTGAGCCCCGTCCGCCTGTCCTGATAAACTCTCGCAGTTTATTGCAGGTCATCTGGCATGTGCCATGCACAAGGATATACGGGGTAAAAATGGAGGATATGGCTATCTTAGGAAAATGGCATTGTAACTCTTTACAAATAAGCAGCATTTCCGTGCCAGGCTTGTGTTTGGCATAAAGCCAAAGATAAATGCGAAGTTACAAATGCCAGCTAGAAATATAAGTAAGCAAATGGAAGGTCAGCTGGAAGACGGGCAAGGGGGCGAGCCAGCACAAAGGAAGAAATGTGTAACAAATCTTACGCCAGTTATTTCAGTTTTAGTTGTTGCTTGAGGGCGAATTTATGGGCGCGCATGTCGCTGCACACACAAAAAGTTAAACAGCGCGAAACGGAAGTGCGACAACAACGGGGAGCAGCCAAAAACGGGGTTTGGGCAGTAGAAAACAACAACACAACAACAGTACAGCCGTATAACGGTTGAACTGTTCAGCAGGATAGCAGGAATGTAATGCAATTTTTAGATGCCTCAACAACAAACTGCAAAATCAGAGCATCAAATTCCACATGTCGCACACTCACACAGAGACTTCTCATTAAAGGGAATCATGAATCACTGACACATTCGAGTCGACTTTGTAATGATCTCCAAGTGCAATTAAATTGATTTTAAGATAAGCGTTAATTTATTGAAATTGCAAGTGACAGAGATTTATGGGATGTCTTAATTGCATTTGATTGCTGTAAGTATAAAGAATTTAAATACAATATTATATTTCATGACCTAGTTTATGTTGTTGCGGTTATCAAGTCGTGTATACCCTATAATGCTGCATGTTCTAAGTATGTCAACTAGTTTTATCTGGCCTCCAGCAGAGGCAGTCAGCGTTGCTTTCACTAACAACATTAACTAGCAGTGCCCACGGGTCGTATGTGTAATGCGCGATATTTGACGAGTGTGTGTGTGAGTGTTGGTATGGTTTTTTTTTATTGCTGAAGCCAACTTCCGTCGCTTGTTGACATATTTCCACTTCATTGGAATGAACAGAGCAGCCAGGCAAATGAAGATACAGCCGCGACAGCCGCGGGCGCCTGCCAGCTCCGCGGCCCATTCAGGTGTGCATTGAAAAAAAAAACGCGAAGAAAAAAAGCCAGTATAGAGCAGAAAATAATGGAGAAGTCGGAAGCTGGCGGATACCCGGCCAGGAGGCAGCTAACGACAAATATTTGACACATGGCAGGAGGCGGTGCTAAAATATGCGAGACATGTGGAAGGGCGGAGCACAGCAGGGGCACATCCTATGCCAAGGATTCGTGCGTGGCTCCATGCTGCAAGTGGCAGACATTTTCTTATCCTTTGCACATTTTAATTTGTGTCAAATTGTTGCTAAAATGCAAAGCGCATTGTTTGCCAGCAGGCGGGGCGGGGCGGGACAGACGGAGGGCAGGCAGCGCCCAAAACCCTTTCGCATTGTTGTCCTTATTCTTGTACAGCCACCAGTTGTTGTTGTAATTTGTTGTTACCCATGTTGTTGTTGCTGTTGTTGTTGTTTGCCTTGTTAACACAGTTTTATGCTTTTGTTTTGTGGGCTGTGTTGTTTTTATTGTGCCATAAGAAAAACACTGCCAGACGCCGCGAGAACCAGCCCGTAGTTGGGCTAGGGGAGCAGCCTCATCTGCTCAGCCCTTCCTCCCCCCACCCGAGCACCCCGCTACATTCTGTTTCGCTGGTGGCAAAAGCACAACAATAAAATGTTGTTACAAATTCATTACCGAAGGCGTTAAATTTGACACACTTTTGCATGCAAAGTGCAATTGGAGAGAAGAGAAAGAGTATGCGAGGAAAAGAAAGGAAACAGAGCACAACATGCAACAATGCTCGGCAGTGGCATGCCCTAAAATATGGGCTAGTAATGTTGCGAATGACTTTTAAGGGGTGCTTGACAAGTTAGAATACGTTTTATTGTGACGTATTTTAAAAATAAATATTATATAGTTCTCTATTAAAGGCTTTGCGAATGATCTGTAGTCTAAAGATGTAGAAGCTTAAAAGGGAAATATATAGATATGGATATTGTATATGATATATATAGAAATATTAATATTAAGTTATATTAGGTAACAAGAGTTGGGGCTTCGCAAGCTAATTAATACAGAATTATTTTGTGTGCTAAGAAACAAAAGCTTTAACACTAAAACTAAAAAGATGGTTTGAATCGCAAAATTGTTGCACTGAGTTAATCCTAACTTTAATATATTATAGAAATTAAAACGAGACCTTGTGCTTAGTCATTCTAAGTATCTAATCTATTGGATTTTACGATTCAATGTGCATCTATTTATGTATCTGTCAAATTATGCTTGAACGACTTTTTCTCTCTGCACTTCCAGTCTAGTTGTGTTCATTTCCATGAACTCGCCGCATTAACCTCTTGCTGCAGACCATCGAAGAATTGTTATTGCATAACATTAGGCGCAGCGTTAGCCAACGGCATCGGCATCGCCATGGCCATCGCCATTTGGCCATTTCTGCTTTGGCCTTTGGCTTTGTCGTCTTCCGATGCGCTTCGCTTGCTTTATCCATATAATTTTTGTTGCCTATTTTTTATTGCCATCTGCATTATTCACATTTTTTTTTATCGAATATTTCCAGGCTTTTGCACCCACAATCATACACACACACACACACCGACATAGAGAAGTTGTCTTGAGTTGTATGGGCGTGGCCGCCATCTCTCGCGTAAACAAAAAGGATTATTATCTTTTGACATTTTGCTAACGCGATTTGTTGCCACTTTGCATCTAAATCGAAATTTCAAGAATACGCACGCGTGCACACACACACACAGATACACCTACACAGATTTAAGGGCCTATAGAGTCATAAAATATGAATGAAGCATCGACTTCCGCCTTCCACGCACACCAACCACACCTGGCTGCCTTTGCGCTGCGATTATAATCAGAGTATCATTGTTGTTGTTGTCATTGTGGCATTAACCTTAGCGTTTAATTTGTAGCGACTTCCGTTTGGAATTTTGGCAATATGCAAAATTACTTAAATCGCCGATTTCCGACCATTTCCGTTGATTTCTGCCTGAGAAGCTCCGCGGCGCCTAATTGGATGCCCCTCCTGTCGCTGTTCCGCCTGCATTAACTTGGCTGTTTGTTAACCTTCTGCTGGCCATTAAAACTAAACATGTCTCTGGTCATTGTTTCAAATCGCCGTTCGCAATTTGCAATCGCATATTCAAAGGCAACTCTTGTTTGTTCAGCTGTGAAAATTACTTGTGGGCAAAAGTCGAAAACTTGAAAATTAAGAAAACAACAAAAAAACACACAAGGATGCGTGTGTGGGTGTGTGTGTAAGAGAGAGATTTCTATTTCACATTTAACCTTTGGTAGCCATTATATGTACGTTGTGGCAGCAAGGCCCCTGCAATGGACAATATCGATTGACCCCAATTCCGTTTTCGATTGCAATTCGTTTCAGTTTCATGCACTTACAATCGAACCCAGTTGCAGTTGTTAGAGCCACAGAGCCACAGAGCCCCCGTCGTACGTACCCATTTAAACTGAGGGAAAACATAACTTATTTCCGCCCGAACGCATTTGACTTTGAATTTCATTTAGCGCTGGGTGCCCAACATGAGGCTGCTGACGATGCTTAAATGCGGCTCATTTATCAATTGATACTTAGCATTGTCCGTTTCAACTATCCACCAGTTGCTGTTCGGTTGCGCTGCCATCAGTTAACCGGGCTAAAAACCGGGAGGCAACACAGCCCAGCCACCCAGTTGGAATAAGGTCAACTGCGTTTTCTTTCTGCCGTTTCCGATTTCCGTTGCCTGCACTTCAAAAATTGACTTTTACAAGAAAACAATTGCAGTGCTGATAAGTGGTCGAGAGCCAACGGACAGTGCACGTCCACACAGCCACGTCGACGTCGTCCACTTTCGCAGTCCACGTCCAAGTCCACGCCGCCGAGCGCCAGCGCCATCGCCAATGTCGATATTGCAGTTGTCGCAGATGGGAAATAAAAGCAAAACAATGAGAACAATCTTCAAATATGCACCCGATGAACGAAGTCTCAATACACTTTAACTTAAGTACTGCCAATAAAATGTATTAAATAAAATTAATTCCAATTCCAATTTCCATAAATCTATGCTTTGAGGTCCTAGGCGAAGAACACAGAAAAGTTATTAAAAGATACCTTAATCAAAAATATGAAAAAAAAAATAATAAAATTATAAATATAGTTTCTAGCTTTGAATTCTGGGCAAGAAAATTATCTATATCTTAGTTCACTTTATCTCTTAATAAAAAATAATACTATTAAAAAGTATGGTATGTGCAAATAAACATTTAAAATGTTTCTCAGTATCGTCCTGCCAAATGTATATTTTGTATATTTGAATATTTATAGAGTAACGATAAGTCGAGTTATTTTTAACACACTCTTCAAGTTGCCAACGGCAACGGAATTTTTATATTTTTCCGTAAAACTGTTGAAAAGGTAGAAAAGTCGGCACAAGTACTCGCATTACCGTATAGACGAGCGTCTATTAAGCAAATTGAATGAGCAGTTGGGCCAGTTGGGCCAGTTGGGCCAGTTGGACACGCTGTAACATTTGAAAGAGAGACATATGCTCCACAACCAAGTGCATTTAATTCCATTTAACAAACTTAAGTGTTGACTTTTGTACTTATTTTTATTTTTTGTTTGTTTATTTTGTTTTATATCTGAACATATATGCATAGCTCGGCAATTTCCAAGCTTAATGACTTAGTTATTATGCCCTGTTGCAAGTTGCAGCGGGTTGAATATAATTTGCAGTAAATTCGCAACGATTTTGCGGTTAAGTGGCCTTGCTTGCTTGTTGGTTTTGGTATCTGGCAAGTTGCTGGCCAAGTAGCGCTGGCTCAGCTTTTTTGCAATTTCTTTTGGCCATTTGTTTTATGATTGGTTTCGTTATAACTGACATTTCCAACCAATGGCCATGGCTGTGACCGTTTTTGGCCCTGGCCATGTCGGAGGAGATATTGCTTCTTGTATTTGTACAGGTGTTCGTTTACTATGTATATATGTTTTTGTGGGCAAACACAACTTAATTATCGTTACAATCGAGAATAACGGAATACATTTTGCATTTTTCATAAACTCTTAATTGAGCCGTTGAGCTGTCTACGCATTCTGCAGCAGCTGCGCCCAACTCAGCCAATGCAAATCTCAATTGCCAATTTGTTATTGAAATATTTTGTATATCTAATAAATTGCACAATATACCAAAACAAACAAGAAAACCAAATCGAATAACATGGCCCGACTCAGCTAGGTGCCAGTTGTTGCCTAGCTTTGCAGTTGGGTAATAGCCTTCAATATTTAATGCCAATTTATGTTGCATTGTCTTACAACAGACCACCTCTTCTTCTCTCTCGCTCTTTTTAACGCGCTCTCTCTCTTTCTCTGCTTTAGATATGTTGCATCAATTAAAGGTAATTCATTCATGTGAATATTGCATGACATTGTCAGACAAGCAGCAGAGAGTTGAGAGCCAACAGCTGAGGGGTCAACAACACAAATAGCAGGAACAGGAGCAGGAGCAGGAGTAGGAGCTGCAGCTGAAGCCTTACAAAGCATAACTAAAGTTTATTATATGATATGCAAATGGGCTTCGGGCGTGCACTGAGACATTTAAATAAAACAGGAAGGAAACATAAATAATTTAATATTTTTACCAGAAACCCACGCACACACACATTTGTCAAAATCTAAACTTTGGCTTGGCCAACTAGCAGCTGGTTTCTTGCAGTGTGTCCAGTCCTTACTGCACTTGAATAGCCATTGGCTTCAGCTGGCATCCAAGGGAGCCTTGTAAATGCAGTTGTAAGCAATTCGCACCTGACGTTAACTGTAAGGATAATTTGCCAAAATTCTCGAGCCACCTGCAGCTGTGCTAGGATAATTGTGTGAAATGTCTAAACACTCATCAGTGAGATGTTCTCAGTATTTAGTGGATCTGCAGTTCGGCTTAAGCCATTATCTTATTATGTACAATTTGGTATATATGTGCGGATTTCGTAATTGAAATTCGTGTTCAGCTGAGTGCGAACTTGACATGCATTTAGGATAATGATCAAACAAAGCCAGATTCCGATTGCTAGTAAATTGCAGAATAGACGACTGATAGAGAATATTTAGCTGAAATCGTTTAAATTCCAGAGTTGAATACAAACCAATCGCATCTTTAGATTTTGTGTTAAAATTCTATCTTATTTTATGGCATTCTTTTTGTTCGATTATGACAAATATATCTACGGTACATTTAGCAGCTGTCGGGCAACATTTGAGGCTGTTTTACCTCACTGACAATTGCTAATAAAATCAAAAGTTTTTGCCACGCCTGCAACCGCCCACACAATGTCTAGCCGCTTCTACGCTACGTCCTCATTCAATAACTGTAGCAGCCACAAAAACAAACTCTGGCAAACCAGCTGCGACCCTCAAACCCACACACACACAAAAACCCACACACACATAAACACACACTTAGTGTAAGTTGCAGAATAAATATAACTCTGGCGCTTGAAATATATACACTGTTCAAAGTTTTGTTGGCTGCCGTCCGCTTCACCTGGCGATAGAAGTGAAAATTTCGCAAAATATTTGCATGCTAAACTTTAGTCATAATTTCAAAGAGACGCCCCAGCCATGCACCTGTAGTATCAACAACAGCACCCAACCCCACCATCCGTAAGCCCCTCAATCCCCTCTAATTTGTAGCAGTGGCTGCCACTTTATGCTTCCATTTCCATCTCGTACTTGTTTTATTTTGTTGGCCTGTTTGTTACGGCGCCAACGGCACTCGCCTCGCTTTCATCATCATCGAGTTGCCCAGTTTTGGGCGCGGGTCTATATTGATTTTTGGCACTACGAGTGCTTTTTCGACACGTAGTCGAGTCGAGTCCTGATAAAACCAGAGAAGAGACGCATTCAAATGGCAACAAAACTATGTGTGCAAATACAAAATTCAATGTGCGCCAAAAAAAAATTTAAATATAAACTCGAAAGCTGTGACGGATTTGGATTAATGAAGTCGGAATGCCCTGTAAATCAAATTAGAAAAGTTTAATTTAAGCTTGAAATACATTTATAACTTTAGTGTAGATTTTCTGCAAGATTTTGCTTGCGCTTAAAATTCGGAAAATTTATAAAAATGAAATTGTTATTATTTAGATATAAGATATATTTCACATATAAGTCAGTTAACGTTATTTGAATAATTTAACAACTAAAAGCATTTACCTACATACATGGGAGCAATAGTATATTTATTATTTCTTTTTGCACTTACTTGATATATTTTTTACTTATTTGAAAGTACTCCACCCGATCCTTGTCATATCGTTTGCTGGAATTATAATACCCCTTTCAATGGTGTGCACTTTAGCATCATTGGAGTGTAAAAAATGATTTTTTAAACACATACTCCGAGTTGGCTAACATGAAAGCTGGCATTTACTGGCAATAAATGTTTGCGGTTTCAATGTTCGAAGGGGCACAAAAAAGCAAAACACACTTTTAGGCATTTACGCTTCAGCTCACACACACACGTACACACACACACACACATGAACGGATGAACACTTTAGTTTGGGCCCTTGCTAAACCGTTTGACCACAAGAGCCGTAATTTTTCGGTTACTTTCTATGGTCGGGGGCCATAAGAGCACTCAGGTATGGGAGTATTATAACCGCTGAGTGTGCCCATGTTTGGGCACAAAATTCTAAATGCCCAGCACTTATTGCATCTCTGCCGGTTCTGTTCGGTTCTGTTTGTTGGCAACCGCGCAGAAGCCAGTGAATGAAAATTGTGCAAGCTGGGTGACCTTGTGACCGCAGACCAGCCACGTAAGGGGTCCAACACCAGGTGAGCCAAGTGAACCCAGTGCCGAAAGTTGTTAGTTGGCATTTTCGAAAATGCATTCAAATGTACGAAACTTTGTCGTTGCTCCCAGCTGCAGGCTCACAGCTCACAGCTCCCAGGGCGGCCACTCATCCTGCCTCGGTACCAGCTCCTCTTTGGCTGAAGCCCTAGTTAAGCACTTGGCTGGCTGCATGCGCTTTGGGGGCGTGTCTCTGAGCCGGCTAAACGAAGCGTGCGACTCTCAAGCAACAAAGCTCATGCATATTTTTTGGCACGCACTTTACCGAAGGGCCACCGACGACAAAGCGGGGGGGAAGGGAGAAGTGCGAGATGCCGTGTCAGTGCCTTTGTGGTCAGGTAAACTGTTTGGGCTTTTGTTTTGAGACTGTTCTCGGCCGCGTTTGCGTTTGACATGCATTGACTATGCATAAACTGAAACCGAATTGGAAGCCGACAGGCGTCGCGACGCTTTGGCGGCGTCTCTGTTGCAAATCCGCGACACAATCTGCGTGATCTTTTGGAATAGTGCCAAAAGCAAAAAATGCAAAAAAAAGAAGAGAAAGAGAAATGAAAGTGGCAGTTGTAATCCGCTTGTACAGCAGGCGTCGTTTGACTTTGTGCATGTCAAAGAAAATGAAATAATGAATATTAACTAGTTCAAGAGCGGGGAAAAGCGAATGCACATTTTCATTATAATACAAATTTAGTTTGGGATTTCACTTAATTACAGTTGAAAGCATGAAGAAAAACTAATATATATGACAGCTCGGAATTTGAGTTGACCTTTCAGACTATGTCGTATGTCGTACTTTTCTTATTCGCCCTTCTAAGCTTAAAACATTGTGTTTATCAATTTGGAAAGGTTCTTAGCTCAAATTGAATGCATTATTTAAACACATAAAGTCTGAATTGTGACATTTATTCCATGCTGAATGTGAAATAACTCTTTACAATTTTCAATCTTCCACTACAAGTGTCCTTTTTTTAGCCACTTTTTGTTTGCCCAGTTGAGTGTTTGCATTGCTGACAATGCCAGCTACCAGTTTTATCAAACCCGGGTGCTCTTTTTTGTCTCTGTGTGCGTGTGCGTGTGCGTGTGTGTGTGCGTGTGGTTTTTTTGTAGTGATGCGTTGCAAGGGGTTTGTTAAACTCGCATTTGGTATTCATGCGAAAAGTTGGCATGTTTTTGTCCGTGCTGTGGCATACTTTCTTTTTTTTTTTATAGAGTACGTGCATGACTGTAAATGAATGTCAGTGCCTTAAAAAAGTAACATAAAATACAAGCGCATTATCATAATCATAAAATTGATTTAACTAATCAAACTGGCATAAACATGAGACAAGATTAAAGCAGAAGTTGATACACAAGAAAAAAAATTAACACATATTCAAAGAAAATTTCTGTGTGTGGTGGCTGGTGTTCTAAGGGTAGAGGGGGTGTGAGGGGTGGTCGACATGCGACAAATCAGTGTTCGATTCATAAAAATTGCTGGCATTGCAAAAAGGCAAACATTGTTGAAGCGTGTCAAAGGCAAAGCTGGCAAAACTTTCTGCCAAATTGCCAAATTGAATGTCAACACGCGTAAAAATATCAGACAAGACGAGCTGAAATACCTACTGACTCACTCAATGCACGACTGACTGACTGACAGCCAAACAGTCACAGACAGGCACACGCATGTCCAGGTCCTTTGAATTTGTTTATGACTATTGACACGCTTGAAGGCTGCCCCTGCTGCTTCTGCTGCTGCTGTTACAATCAAATACAAATTACGCATACGCCGCGTGTGCGCACGTGCCACACTAGGGGCACAACTGTCAACACACAACACACATGGCTCTGCAGTTGTGTTCTTATTGTGTTTATAAATAGCCAAACTTTAAATATTGCAACTAGTCATTACCAGTCGCTGCCTCTATTATGCCATTTATCAACTAGAGGGTAGCCAACACGTGGCTTATCCGATACGTTTCACTGTTTACGCCTATTCTGTCTCAGTTGGTTCAGCTGCAGCTTCAGTGATTGATTGCTGCTTTCCAGCAGCCTAGCCATGTGAAGCTGCAGACAAAAAAATTGTAATAATATCCAGCCAAAAATTTTTCATGCTAAAGCTGAGTAATATTTTATTATGAAATTAATATGTGGAGATTTTTTATTTTTTTTTAATATAATTTTCAAAATTATATAATATTAAGCCAAAAATGTTACACGCTAAAGAGTAATACTTGATTATGAAATTAATACGTGGAGATTTATTATTTTTAATAAAATTGTTTTATATTTAATTTTTAAAATACCAAATAGGTAATTTAAATTACTTGATTCCTCAAGCTGTTTTAGTATAACAGCGTAAAATTGGAAGTTGTCCATAGTGTTGATAAATTAATACTTATATTAATAATGAGCTGCGTCGAGGGTACCTTAATTTTATATTCGATAACGTTGTAGCTCTTTTTAAAAATTATATATGGAAACAAAGGAGACTCTACTTTCATTTCACTTTAACAAGCCATCCGTGCAAGGTCAAATTCTAATGCTCGTGCTTACATTTAATGATTGGGTTGGGCTTTCACTCTAGTTGATAGTTTTTTACGAGCGCACGATTCCTGCTGGGAACAGTGCCACGTTTTGGCTGAAGGACATTCTGGCAACTATAAATGTATTTTATTGCAGTTTTTAAACGCTTTGCTGATTTTGCTTACGAAACATCAAATGTGGTGCAATGCAGGGACACATGAGTCTATGTGAGTGTGTGTGTGTAGGTATGTGTGTGTGTGTGTGTGTGCGAGTGGGAAAGTTTGTCAGGTCTCACAGGTGAATTAACTTTTCCGCTCGACTCGGTGCTGCTGCCGCTGCTGCCGCTGCTGCTGATGCAAGTTGCTGCAGGCGCAAAACTTTCGAGCAAGTCAAAATGCATTTTGTGGAAACTTTTGCAGCTCTGTGCATTGACAACCGCAGTGAAATGCGGTGTTAGGCGGCTGTGTGTGTAGGCGTGGCTGGCGGCAGCTGCCAGATGCCTTACACTCGACTGGCTGGCGAGGCCAAGCAACGGCGAGAGCTCTACAGTGGCGTCAGGCGTATTTAAATTCTGCTTTAATGCGTTTCATTTATTTGCTTTTACTTAGCAGTCCAATCGACCCTATTGTTGTTGTTGTTATTATTGTTGTTGTTGCCGTCGCCATTGAAATAAGCCCTACAGATTTCATTTCGCCTGTGGCCGACATGCGGAAGTGACCATCGAACCGAACTGTTGAACAGAGCAGCGCTGAGTCGAGCAGAGAGTCCCGCTCGACATTTGCTTTGTTTATTTTCACTTAAGTGTCGACTGGCTCTTTTCCTCTGCTTCTTCCTGTGGCTGCTGTTCGGCAAATAAACCATAAAAGAGCATAAAAAATGTTTCAATTGTCGCGGCTGTACACTGCAAGAAATCTGTATGTCTTCGATCTGTATATTAGTTTGTGCTGGGCACTAAAATATATATTTACGCTGCCCACTGTCAAGTGCTCTGGAGACAGACAGCACAGAATGTTCAGCTCGACTGCAGCTGTTGGTCATAAAAACGGAAAACACAAATCGAAACAAGAACAACAAAGTTTTTGCCACAAACAGCACAAATATAAAATTCACAGCAACGGCCATAAAAAATTAAATCAGTTTGCACAAAACACTTGCACATATTTCTTTCAACTTTACCGTCCCCCGCTCAGAAGTCGACATCATAAGGATTTCAATGAAACGCACGCGCGCCATTTTGTTTGAGTGATTTTGTCTTGCAGAACGCGTAATTGCAGCGAAAGTTGAAACTCGGCTAAGCAAAAGAAAATGAAAACTGCTTTCTAGATGCCCGTGCAGTCCAGCAGATAGTCGAGCAGGATGTACTTGCCAGAGCCGCCCTAAACAGGAGCGGTTCAGAGGCATTAAAATGGTAGGCTTTTCTTTATAAACCTAAACATGAATGGAATTAAAATTAAGTGAAATGTAATATTTATATAAATTATGTATTTAAGTACTTAAAAAGTAGCAAATAAATATCATACTATACTAAATAAATATATACTTATCTGCGTAATTATATTCGATTTAAAATAATTTATATTAATTTTTAATTTAAAAAAAATATATGGTGCAAATAATCAACTTTTGGCTTAAATATATTTTAAAATATTTAATTTATGATACTGATATTAGATTTACATAAATAACACTATGTTTTTTAATTTTTTCAGCCCCAAAACAACGTGTTGTCATGCCTTTGTTTCGCTCCTGAGATGTCAGTGGCGATTTTTTTTGTGTTTTTGTTTTATTTTTGCGCTCTTCGTTTTAAAAGTTGTGCAAACTGTTTTGCCTTTTGCGTGCCGCAGAAAAGTTTGAAGCAGCATCATTTGTCAGTGGATAAATAGTTTTCCAGTAAGTAGCTAAAGTTATGCTTTTTGATTATGTTGCCTTGGCTGATAATATTTCATGGCTATCTCTCTGTGTCGGAACTTTAGATGCTGTCCAGTCAGGCATTAACGCTGGCATATCGGCCATATATGCGGGGCATATTTGTGCGTTAAGTAAATGCCATAAATTCAAATTGTTAGCTGCTTAGTGGGCGCAATTTGGAGCAGGTCTTAATGTGTGTAAGCCGCAAACATAATAAATAAGCTTAACTTTGGTCAATTTGACAAAATTGTTTGAGCTTAGTAAAGTGCGTTTCGCTCCGATCAAATAAATCAGTGGCAATTTAAGATGCCAGCTTTTGCCATAAGCGAATTTATTACATACTCCTCCGATTAAGAGTGGGAGGCCGTTTGTGGAGGGGGGGTGGGTGGTAAATATTGATGAGCACAGACTCTGGTTTACTTAGGGCTCCGGTTGCGTACAACCGCTTCTTGCTGGCCGCCACTAATCAAATTCAACATAAATGATTGAATAGAATTTTAAGCATAAAATCGGTAAAATCAACCAGAAAAAAAAGAAAATCCCGAAAATGTTGTCAGTGATTGAGCGCTCCCGGAACTTGGTCACAGTCTCACGTTGCGTATACGCAACGTGTGCACAAACTGGCCGTTTGATTGATAGCAACGGAAAGTTCGTTTGCCTCTTGCTTTAGCTGTGGCCTTTTAAAGCGCAGCTTAACAAATATGCAACCCGAAGAGAACAGGAAAAAATGCCCAGGAACTAGTGGAAAATCAGGAACACTTCATCGTACATTTGAAACCACTTGATAATAAAACGTAAAATTGCAACGAACTGCGTCCTGCGACCCCTGTGTAAATGTAGTCGACGGTTGCCCGGGCCGGGTCCAAGCTCCCCGTTGCCATTGTCAGTTGCATTGGCGTGGGACTTAACGGTGTCAACGGTGCAAAGGTAATAAAAGCAGTGCATAGCTGCCCGAAATGAAATATTAAATGCACCCTCGAATTCGAATGCTCCAGTACCCGAAACGCCCAATCCCTGAATTGTTGCACTTAGATAAGTGCTGCTGTATTGGGTTGGACAAAGCTCGTTGTGCAATTGTCAACTGAAAGGGGAAAAGTACAGCTTATTGTGGGGCTTATCATTGGGATAAGTTAAGGGTTAATGGGCTTTTCAGCTGGGTACTATTGTAAATAAAATGTTTAATAAATTGTATGAATTTAAAGATTTACAATTACAATCTGTGACGATTAAAGTATTAACTATATAAAAGCTATAAATATGTTTACACAAAGTTGTATTACAATTCAAATTTACGTTAAATTTCTGGTGCTTTCTTTTTTGCCTTAAAGTGTCTACATTTATGCGAGTCTATTGTGGGCCCATTCCTTCATATCCATATTTAAGTACCACAAAATATGCCCATTTTATTTAAATAAAAATGCACATAAAACACAAAAAAACAAAAACAAATATCTTAAATGTTTGCCTAATTCTTAGCACGTCGCAAGTTGCGTTATTAACACGTATTCCCCACTTTGCACGACCATCTCTCAGAGTCAAATGACTTTAATTTCGATGTCAGGAATTCAAGAGCAAATTTGTTTTGGGCTCGTGGATTTTTAATGCGAATGACGTCGATGAACTTGTTAAGCTTTAGTGCGCCTCAAAAAGTCATAAAATTTAATGCGACTAGGGGGCAGAAAAGGGGGCGTGAGCACAGCACAGAGAACAAAGAGCAGTCAATCTGGGGCAATCGCGGGGCAATCTGACCGCGGTCATTTGTTAGAGTGACCGTTACACTGTGAAGCCAAGTGAAGTTGGGCCGGAATCCGCTTCTCTCGTTGCTGATGATAGATTTTCAGTTTGAGCGCCTGCTTTTATGCTATATCATAAAAGCGCCTCGTAGGCGTTACACACATTACACGACTCACACACAAGAACGCACACAAACTCCCACACGCACGCACACACACACGCACACACACACGCACACACACAAACATATGCACACAACCACAATGTTGGCTGGTTTCTCTGTATTTCTCGTTAGTCGCGTCGCCTGTTTTGAAAAATATTTCCCATGCGTATGGTGGGCGCTGCCCCGCCTCTTTGTTGGCGTCTGCCTTCTGATCTGATTGATTAATACATCAATTTGTTATAGAGCCATCAGTTGTCTGCTACACTTGACACAGTTTGCAGCTCATTAAATCGACACAATGCCGCATCAAAGCTAATTATGCAAGTTTTGTTCTTTCGGATTGTTTTTTGTTTTGGCTTTTTTTTTTTTTATTGGGGGGAAAAAACTTTTGGTGACAAATCACATATGATAAAAGTTTTCTAATGACCACAGAAAAAGGTGACTAATAAGCGATGGGAAATGGAATAATTGATTGACAGAAACTTTCTGCTTCGGAGTATTTAATTTGCCTGACAGATGTTCGTAAAATCCCAGTCGGAACAAAAAAAAAACTACTTACTGAGCATGTTAATTGGCATGCGATAAAAAAATCCCTGCTTAAAATAGTTTTTTGATGTACCATAAAAAGCACGCTTTGTTCGAGCAGTAAACGAATGATAATCATAAAGAGATATATGTGTAACGGAACCTTATCTAACTGCTTGTTTCAACTACAATAAAAAGTTTTCACATCTATCGTCAGTTGTAGTTGTTATTTTCTTGCTTCAGCACCCACTTAATTCTGAATACCACACAAAAGGCACGGCCTGCGGTTAGCTTCATCAGTATATATTTATATATTGTGTGTGTGGGTGTGTGTGGGAGTGTGTGGGTGTGTGTGTGCTAAAAACTTAATTGGTTTTCGCCTATCGAAGAATACGTTTAGTTTGCCTAGACAGAAACACATAAATTGCTCATATTGGCTCGATTTCTTTTGAGCAGATATGCAGAAATTTCAATGGCTTCAGCAATTGTCTGACAGACATGCCTATAAATTATACAACGGCCGCTTCGAGTTCTAGAGTGCTTCAAGCCGACGTCTCTGTGACAGCATTCAATATGCATAGTTAAGCTAGTTGCACAATTTGTTTGATTGATTGACTGCTTGATTGAGTTGAATGCTTAGGGTGCTCCAACTACCCACTGCCACTCCCATTGCCACTCCCCTTAACGAATTGCATGTTGACTCCTGCGCGTGTCCAGCGGCAATTAAAAAACCCATTGGAGTTGGCTGTTTTTAATTGTTTGCGCTCGCTGCTTTGATTGGCGCCTTAAACGTTAAGCACACACACACGTCCACGCTTAATGGCTCGACACCCACATGATCTCAAGTATACGTCGCATTAAACAGTTAACTTCCCTTAAGGCAGTCTGTATATTGTGGGCTGTGGGCGTGACCGCAGCATTTTGTTAATCATTTTATGCCTTTTTATGTATTTTGCATGCATTTATTTTGATTTTCCATATACATGCACACATGTATATTTTTTACAGACGCTGCTCATAAAAACAACCACATCCCGAAATTTGCAAAAAAGAATTTAAGCATCGCTTCCTTTATGGGCCGAACAAGCATGCCGCACATTCCCCACAGCCCCCGCAGCGCCCGCAAGCTTCCGCTTAATGTTGTTTTTTCGTGTGAATTTGTAATAACTTGCATAAATTAAGGCGCTTGCATTGAAGGCAGCCGCAGAAACTCAACTCTACCACGATGTAGGGGCGAGAATTGTGCAGGGGAAACTTGACGAAAGCCACGTTTAGGTCGAAATATTGTTGAGTTTTTGTTCCGCCCCTCTTTTGATGGTTTCACCAACTGCTGGTTTGTTGGGCTCAATTTAATGGCATTTCCCTAGCTCTTGCTTTTGTTTTATAAATCTCATATAATGCTCATAAATGACACCGAATTGGGTGAACGGGCCCAATAGCAATTTTGATATTATTAGCTGGCCAACACATGTTGCCAGCCAAAACATTTATTTGAGGTTACGAAACCAATAAGGGTCAACTAGCCTAGCATAGCTGTCAAACCCTCAAAACATACTTCTGACATGGAGATTTGTGCTTTAAATCTGTGTTTGCCTTAAATTTGCATTCGAATTTTTCGGCAGCGCGACGACGAAGCGCCTTAAATTATGCATCAAAATAGTTCACATTGTTTTTGGGCATGTGAAAGTGAAATGACATAAAAAGGACAGACAGCTTGTGTGTGTCTGTCCGTCTGCCCATATACGTGCGTCTGTTTGTGTGTGGGCGTGGCAGCGACATTTGCCCTGCATGTTGGCAAGTCAATTTTTGTGATAAAGTTTTTGGCTGCACATAAATTTTGTTTTAATGCGCTTAGTTCGCATTGGGCGGACATTCCTAGCCTGGAAGAGGAAGAGAAAGAGGGCGGGGCAGTGGCAGTGGCAGTGGCTGCTGCAGAGGGACAATCAACTGCTTGCTGGCGACCAAAGGCATTCTCAAGCTGACCGAAACATAAATTGAGCGCGGCATTTTTGATAATGATACAAGGGCAATGGCAATTTTTGTTTACTTCGGATTCTGTTTTTACTTCTTGCTTCGCTTTGCTAATTATTTAATTAATTAGTAGGCAACATTTTAATTAGGCTTAAGTGCTGTGGCAGTCAAATCACTTAATGGCAACCAGCTTTAAATGCCATGGACATGCCAACAATATCAATATGAATGAGGGCAGACAGAGAAGTTTATGAATATAGTTAATACAAGCAAAGAAAAAGCGTTGAAAAAATGTATTACTAAAATATAACTATTTTCTTATTGGAACATTTTGGTAGACATCTACTAAAAATTGTTTTTCTATATAAACAAAACATTACATTAAATTATTAAAATATTTTTCGACAATTATGTTGTAAAACACTTAAACAGCAAAGCATGTTTTGATTTGAGTGTATTTTTTAAATTAATCTAATCGTTATCGCAATTTGTAGTTTAGACCCGAAATTTACTTAGCTACCCCGTTTCGAATAATCAAACTGACCCACTAACATGCAAACAAAGGCGTGTACAGAGATTCAAGACAATGGCCGCATTCGTATTGTGTGGGTGTGTGTGTGTGTGTGTGTTTGTTGTTAGCATCTGTGTGTGTGTGTGCATCTTAGGCAAACAAGCCAAACAATGTAGACAATTGCTTTTAGAGCGTTGACTGATGACAATCGCAATCACTTGGCCGCCCTCTCAACCTAGTTTCCATTTTCGGTGGCAGCTCCACAAAGCAAACAAACGCAAGAGTTTTTGCCCACTCGCTGCACCACTCTCTGCCTGATGTTGATGATGATGGTGCGCTGTGGCTCACGTAGCTCAGGTAGCATTTGCTGCGCTCAATTTGTAGTTGGTTGCCAGCCTCTGCGCATATACCAAAAACACACACACACACACACAACACATACGGTTACAGATTACACATACGACGCGGTTGCCGGCTGTCAGCTTATAATTCAATTCGGCAGCTGCTCCATTGAAATGCTAGCCGAGAATTCATCTGTCAGAGGTGTGCCTTGCAAATTGCATTAGCTGTCAGCGAGCTCGGTGTAATTTATACACAGATTCCGCACTTGACCCAATCGCGTGCGGTGCGTGTCTTTTTTCTTTTCTGTCATGTTGTTGTTGTTGCTGTTGTTAGGACTCATGCATGACAACAATGGGTTCAAGTTGCTGTCAAGATTTAACGCTTGCCATGTTTATTGAGAAGCAGCTGCCATCATAATTCAATATTTTACACTTGAATGTACACAGAACCTAACTTGACAGCTGCAACAACGACAAACGCGACAGGAACATCAACGGCAAATGAAAATGTTTACACGCTGCTGAGCCAGCACAACAACAAAAACAAAACCAACAACAACAACAAACATCGCAAACGAAACCACTTACAATCGGTCTTGGCTGCGCACTCAAAGGCACAATTGGCGCCAGCACGTCTCAAGCGTCTCGGGTGCCCAACAGCATCAGCGAGAGCAGCCTTTGAGGTACCTCTTTTGCTATCCACTTATATAGTTACGTTTTACTATTATTATTGTGGCCCATAAGTCAGCGACAGCTGTTGCGCAACAGGTGAGCCAAGTTCACCTGCCCAGCTGGCAATCTTCAAGTCATCTGTATTGGGGAGCTGTGTGTGTGTGTATGCAACATAATTAACTGAATTGTGGCAGAGTTAATTAGGCACGCTGACACGAGCTGTGATTAATTTGCACGTTTAACCTCGAACGCAACCCTCCACGGCGTATACGTAATATTCGCTCTGGTCTAAGGGCGCAAAATTCAATCAACTGTGTCAGGCAACTGCAGCAAATGTTTGGCCGTAAAGCCAAAAACTGACTCCAGGTACAAGTTGGATTACAGTTGAACTTTGGGGGCGGGGGCAACAGACAGCCAAAAAGTGTGGCCTGGCCACAGGGCAGACACAGGTCCAAAGCTGCAGTGACCACTGCATTACATAAAGCCATGCTGTTGTTGGTTGTCCACCAAAAACAGAACTGGTAAAAACGTTACGAGTATCTCTTCATGTTCCGTTTCTGCTGCTTGTTTGAGCTTTGCTTTTGATTATGCCGTACAAGAGATTTCCTCTTTCGAATTCTAGTTGAATATACTTTTGTTCCTTGAGATTCTTGGCGCTCAATTTTGGCTTTGTTTCGGATTGTTGCATACAATATTTAAGCTGTTTGGCTTTTTGTTCTGGAATATACTTTAAACCAACGCTGAAATGGCTTTTGTCTGGATTGTTTGGGAGTAGACGCACACATGGCGTACGCGTAATATTTCTCACATAATATCACGCATACGCAGCGTTTAACCTTATTTGGCAGCAAGCAAACGCACAAATTGCGCACTTTAAAGTACGCACAGCAGCAATAATAATATCGTACTCTACGCACTCCGACACTCCGGCGAGCCGCAAAGAAAAGTTTTCACGGCTCGATAAGAGTTTTTTAATTTGCCTAAAAAGGTGAACTGCGCTGGTTGTGGGGGCCAGAGGCGCCACCCCACATATAGCCGGGGCCAACTTTTTAGGCGCGTAATTTATGCGCAATGGAAGCGTTGGGATTACGACAAATCCAAGGGCGTGGCAGCCAACAAAGCTGGCGACCATGTCGTCTGTTCAAAGTATAAAAACCTTAGGGAAGGGATGAAGGGGTCTGGCAGGCCGGAGGCTGCCTGGCAGACAGGTGTAGCAGTCAAACCGGAAAATTAGCGGAAAGCGTCAAAAGCGTTCCCCAAACGGCAATGTCGCGACATGGCCGCCGCCCCTTTACCACCCTGCCTATACCAACCCCGCTCTTACTTTCCGCTGCCTGACTGCGGCTTGACTTTTTGCATAACCACAAAAGCAGCAAAAGCAACAAAAGCATCATCAAAAAACTGGCGAAAATGTTTGCGTAGTTTGTGACTTTGCGGCTGTTCCGAGTTGTTGTTGTTATGATTGCTGTTGTTGTTGTCGTGTTAACAAATACGCCGCAGGACAGTTTGAGTTCTGTGAGGTTTTTGGCCGGTGACTGTCGTCCAAGGCGTAATTACCTGGACTTTTGACTATAATTTGACCACGTTGTTTGCCACTTTACTGGCCTGTAAAAGGCGACAACAACAATTGACTTGGCTCTAAGGGTACGATAACTATGTGCCAACCTTTGCCAGCTGCTAACTGTGTCAGTTCAAGGCAATTTAAGTGTTTGTTATTCAGGCTAACTGTGTGGCAAAAGATGTCATAAGCTTATGTTCAAAATCAGTAACCAACTGCATATTTGGTCTGTTGTAATTAATTTTAAAATGAAATATGCATTTAAATAATATATAAACTTGACTTATGCCCTAATATTAAATTGATTAATAAATAATTTAAATATGCATCGACATTTTAATTATTTATAAAGAAAAATATATAAATATTTCTGCCAATTATGTTATTGCATATATAATATTTCCTTAGATAAAGTTGTGTTAATACAATATAGCACTTACATAATTGTTTGTTAAATATTTATGTAGCTGAGCGCATTTCAACTTCGATATTTTGAAATAATTTCAATTTTTCTGTTGGCTTAACTAAACGTTTAATTTTAAGCCATATTTGGTTTTTCTTTTCTCTCTCTCTCTCTTTCTCTTATTCTTGCAATGGTTCTCATCCTCTCATGCATATCAAACATTTCATGGGCGTTGGCTTAAGTAGCCATTGTTTTTAGTGTTGTTTTTGTTGCTGTTTTGGCTTGCGGCTTTGAGGCGGCTTAAAATTGGATTTGCGTTTCTGCTTTGACATTGCTTGCTGTTTTTGTTGGTGCTGCTGGTTTGGGTTCTCTCATGTGCGTACTTATAAACTTGTCACTTTAATAACTTTTTGCTCGTTCTGGGTTTTTCGTTCTGGTTTTCTCCATTTTTTTTTTTTGAGACTGTTGTTTTTTTGTGGCAGCTACTTCAAAGCACGTCTTAATTGCTGTCCTAACAGCTGGCCGAAAATATTTATTTTTGTTTTTTTTTATCATATCTGTTTTGTTTCTCTGCTTTGTTGTATTTTATTTTTAGACGTGATGAAAATCTCGAATGGAATGCCAGCAGCATTTGCTTTTTATGAGTGGCAAACATGAAAGACAACATCGCAATGAGCACTAACAATGTGTGAAAATTCGCACGTTCGTCATAAATAGGTATACACACAAACATACACCCACTCACACACACACGCACATAATAGAAATGAAAAACAATTTTCAAATTTACGCATTTCCAACGTTATTTATAATTTGCCATTTGTTATGGGATATACGAATTGCGGGTCCATTGTCAGCAAATGGCGAGCACGCAAATTGCAGTTAAGGGCAAAGTTATG
Source organism: Drosophila micromelanica (assembly GCA_004143825.1). Lineage (NCBI taxonomy): Eukaryota > Metazoa > Arthropoda > Insecta > Diptera > Drosophilidae > Drosophila > Drosophila micromelanica. Next base: position 13,099 of record SCDY01000714.1, on the reverse strand, counting down.
ACGGCTCTTCAAGTGTGTGGAATGGGGGGGGGGCAGGCATTAAACTGTCACGCTCAGTAGCAGCCACACCCAGTGCCCGCCCTCGATGAATACTTGCCTTAAGCTCCTTAGTCGCTTGCCACAGTTGCAACAAACTTTGTGCCGCACAAGAAGTTATTTGAATTCTCGCCGCGCCTGTAGCTGTGCAGCAATTTCACTTAACATTTTCATTTTAACTTGTTAATTTTTTTCAATTTCACGGCGAATGTAACACGCACAACATTTTGTAATTATTTGCACAAATGCTTAATTGTTTGCACTTTCCAACGAATTTCCCACAAATATTGACAATCGGGGGGATAGGCTGCTTGCGGTTAAAAATTATCACGCAAAATTCACTGTTCCAATGTTTTATTTTCTTTTTGTTTTTTGCAGGCCACTTCAATTAAATAAATAGACTTTTGGTTTTTTATGGGGCGCCAAGGAAATTTAAATAACCAACAAAAAAATTTGCGCAGCAAAATGGGCCGCAGCGTCTGTGTGTGTGTTTGAGCTGTTTGCATGTGTGTGCGTGTGTTCCTGGGCATTGAACCAGTTTCAGAAACCGCCGCCACACAAGCATGTGTGTGTGTTGGGGGAAGGAGTTGGTGGGTTCGGGTTGGGGGGATGCTGTTGCTGGCTGCAGCTTTTAGTCAAGTCTCTGGTTGTACATAAAAAAGTCAACAGACAAACAAACATGTAAATTATGAAAAATGTACCAACAAAGCGACGTAAGCGTATACACTCACACATACGTGTGTACACATAAAACAAGACAATGGTATCCAAATTTTTAGGATAACTACGAAGGAAAAGTTTTGTAGTTTACTGGACGAACTATAACCAGAAATGTTTAAAGAGTATTGCAGTCAAAATTCTCTTTTTAAGTAATGAAAGGCTCAAAAATCTGTGCGTCTATTTTAATAAAAAAATTCAACGAATTCTTCGGCGTTTATATTCCGACTTTATCCAATCTCAAGGCCTATAAAAACTATGTTAATTTCTAATGTTTTATTTGAAATTAATTGAGTACCAAATTGTGTGTTTAAATTTCGGAGACAAAATTTTGAAAAAAAATTGTTTACAAACTTAAAATCATTTTTGGTAACATGAAACGGAGACCCAAGACATGATATGTATTTTCTTCAACCAACTCCATGTAGTTCAGAGTTCTCCTCTAGCATTAGCATTACGCTGGTTTTCTTCCTGCTGGTTCTCGGCCCCTAATGGTTCTGGCACAAATGCATTGTTCCGTCTGTCCATCTCACGTTTCTCATCATCGGTCAACGGTCCAGTGCCATAAACTGGTATATTCCGATAGAGCTTTGTCAGCTGGTTCAGACTGTTTAGTTCGTTCTGGAAGAGGGACAAGCGTGATACGAATGAACGATTCTGTAGGAAAGGTCCACTGTTCTGATCGTCGTCATTATCGATATTGCCAGTAAGATTTAGCGACGGCATCCAATTTGAGAAGGAATCGGACATGACTGTTCTCTATTTTTATATAAATAATAAAATTTATTTTTAAAAATAATTGATTTTTTTTGATGAGCGGAACTAAATTTTAAATGAGAATTTCTCGAAAAACCCGTGTAAGCAAAACGCTTACAGACAAAATCTGGATGGCCGCCTAGATTTAAATAAACTAGAAATTATATACATAGATTTATAAATTGTGATTATTTATAATGTATTATCGATAGGTGTGAAGTTACAATACTCTTCTAAATGTGTGTTCCGCACTGTGCACATGTGGCAGGCACACATACACACACATACACATACACACACATGTGTGCGAAATTACTGTGTCTCGTTAGCCAGTGGCTGAAGCTGCTGTTGCTGTTACTGTTGTGGCTGATGTTGTTGTTGCTATTTTCGCAGACACTTTAGGCAGCCATGTAGGCCGTCAGCATCCGCAGTGTGGCAGCTGGCAGCCTGCTGCCCCGCACACATACACACGCACACACACACACACAGCAGCAGCAGCAACTGAATAATGCGCACCTGTTTTGTTTATTTTGACTGCGCTGTTGTTGTTGTCGTTCTCGTTGTTCCTGCTGCTGCAGTTGTTTTCATAGAGAGCAGCTGCAGTTGTGTTGTGCATTTAAAGCAGCACCAAAAAGAAATGGGAAAAGCTTTGTTGTTGCCACATTTGCAGGTTGCTTGGCTCATTTGCTCGCCGAACGGAATTGAAAGTTTCTTTTAGCCAAGCAAAAACAACAAAGCAAACAAATAAACTCATTACAAAGTATATCCGCTGGCGATTCGATGATTTTAAAATTCAGCAGAGCAAAAGGCAACTTTTGACTGCAGCTTAGCAGCAGCGGCTACGCCTAATTAAATGCCCAAAAAGCAGCAAATTAAATAAATACGCACTGCACAGAGCGGCAGCTGGCAGCCACCTTTGTTCTCCATTGACAATGCAGCGGGACTAATCAGTTGAGAAAATGGCGGGATGCTGCGGCAGCAGACAAAGGACCAACTGGACCCTTTGGGCCATTAATTAGCTCACACAAACAAAAGAAAAACTTGCCAAGCACAGCTCAAGCCGACCGTTAAGCGAAAATGAAACCCAAACAACCTAAGGTCAAAAGTGCCAATACAATGTATAAATAACTTAAAATGAAGAAATACCCGCGCAAAGCGCACTTAATTATTACGCATTTTTACCAATCTATGGCCCCACCCACGGTCAAGTACTCACATATCAATCCCCCTTTTATACCCTTCCAGCATTTTACTGAAGGCATCAATCAAATAAATTTTCCCCACATTTTACGGCCGCCAATTAATCGGAATCGTATTGAGATTGATCATCAGCAGCATCCGTGCGAGATACTCAACAGCCTGTGCTTAATTTTTGTATTTCGCTTAATTATTTTATGGCAATTAAAATATTTTGAAAAAACGCTCGACGCGCTCGTTGAGTTAAATACAAACAAAGATGGCATTCAGCTTAGCATTTAATTATTAAAATACACAATTTAAATAATTTATGAGAAAATATCAGCTAAATAATAATTGTAAGATAATAAAATAAAGAATGAGTGAATAATTCATTAAACTAAATAGTTATTTTTTAAAAGGATGAATGTTTATTAAATCCTTTCAAAAAGCCTTTCATTAGTCATCGAGTAAAATAAAATAAATTTTATCTACTTAAACAAACCAGTTTGGGCTCTAAAACACAATGTCTAACAACAACATTTATAAAATCTGGAACAAATTGAATAAGGTTAAGGTTACAAATTTGTTGGGTCTGTGAGATTGGGAGTTTAGGCCAGCGCCCAGAGGCCAGTCATGCGTGGCGGTATTTAGAGTTATTGTAGTGGCAAAAGTTTTGGCCTTGCAATTTAACTAAAAGCCTCAATAAAATTGAAAGGTGTTTGGGGCCAGAGTGAACATACGAAAAACACAGCGCCGAGTAAATACTTGTAGCTCTCGATAAAGTGCTTACACTTAACGGTTGCAATAGGGTGTGTGTGTGTGTGTGTGAGAGAGAGAGGGAGTAATAATCATGTGATAGCCGTGACATAAACATTTATGTTGCTACTTCTCACAGTTGAACGTTGAGCGGGGGAGTGTGCAACGAATAAAAACTGCCATGCCACGCAAATCCAATTGAAATCGTTGCATGGTGCGAGGCAAATCCATTTAATAACCAACATAAATACTCTAAAGAAGCTTTACGACTTGAGTGCGCCACAGGAAACTATTTTGCCAGCAGACGACTCCCAGAGAAGACCATAACACGACGATGCTGGTGCGGGGAAGCGGGCGTAAAACTGGCTCAAAGCTCAACCGAGATGTGAGACATTCAATGTGGTATATGCGAGTCGTGTATTTGTATGACAGTTCATTGAAACACCCAGAGTGTATGTGTGTATGCGTGTGTGTGTGTGTGTATTTGTGTCACATGCAAATATCTGTGGGCGTGAATCCCGCAGCGACACTTTACGAGCAGCGCAACAAATGCAAAAACTGAGCTGATACGAGTCTGGGGCAAAGTCTGAGGCGGCTTTCAATTCTATCTGCCTGCTGCTTATTTTTATGCTGATTAACCCAACAACTTGATTTGGTCTTGCCTTACACAGACACACATCTACACACTCTCTGTCACACGTAATTGAATAAGAATATGACTCGTTTCAATATTTTATACCGTGGCCCACAAGATTGCCTACAATCATAGCCAACACGTCGCCCAAAAACTGTGACTGTGTCCATAAAAACTCATAAACTTACCATAAATATCGGCACAGTAAACTGGCGCCGTATTATTGTTATACCCCGCCACATGGGTATAACGGTTATATTAGCTTAACATATATAAATGAGAAACGATGAAAATTTTTCATATTTTGATGTTTGTAGGCGTTTATATATTAATCATACGCCACGTAGCCTATGCGATTTGTTGGCTATAAAAGCAGCATAAATCATAACTAGCATATAAATATTTACGCAGAGGGTATCTCCACGTAGAGCACGTAAGTGTTCTCAGTTTTATTGAGGTTTTTATTTGTGTGGGCTGAGAAAGAAATATGTTCGATTTGGGCTGTTGCGCCCAAGCGGTTTTTGTTTGACTCGTTCAGCCGTGCTAAAGATGATGTGTAATTGCATTTTATTGCCATAAATAAAAGTTTGAATGGGGCCACGCCCCCAGCATTGAGTCGGCCCCAAGCATTTAAGTGGCAGCGCGTGCGTTTTTGCCTTAATTAGGAAGCAATTGCAGTTGCAACAGTTGCAGCTGCAGTTGAAATATTTAAGCAACGCCACAAGATTTCTTAATTAAAAAGTTGCTCCAACGTCAAGCTCACATCTTCGTCGGCATCTTGGCGAGCATCTGAGGTGTCAGCAACAATGAAAATATTTTCTACTGTGCTCGTTTCTTTCTTATACCCTGCGCCCGTAATGAGGCTCAATGGGGTAGGGTAGTATTGTATATAAAAATATATATATTTATACGACGATATCGAAACTCAAGTGAAACGAATTTTAAGTAAAATTTTGCTCTATGTTTATAAACGTATTTGAACTTTATTCATAAAGAGTATCTCTTTGTTGAACATTTTGAAAGCTAGCGTTGTATTACTTGTTTATTTTGGTATTACTGTTGCTGTCGCTTACGCCCCTTTTTGGCAATTTGCTTTTGCACATTATTCTTCATTTACTTTGCAGCGAAATCTACGAAATTTCATTTGCAGTTATGTTGCTATTTTCCCGGCAACAATTTCCAGAAGCTCCTCCGGCTTAGCTACGGACTGTACTAAAAATATTTGCCAAGCGCTTCAATTTGGACGCATAGTCAAACAATTTGCCAGGTCAAGAAAACCGAAATATATGTGTGCATAGACGTGGAGTGACTCCGCAGTTATTAGTGTGAACTTGGGCAGCACAATGTCTGTGATGTAGGGCAGGTCTATAAGTTGTGGATTTTTAATGCCATGCCACAGACTTCAATTTGTGCAAGTGTGTGTGTGAGTGTGTGCCTAATGCTGACGCTAACGTCGCTGTGTCGCCTGTTCAACAATTTTTGCACGCTTCAGTTGTTTTGTTGAAAGTTGAAAAATTGTATTGCATACATTTAGGCAAACAACTTTGGACCAGGACAAAGTTTTCCGCTCGGACACTGCAGCCTCACGTTACACTGCACTTTGGGTACATTCATCAACAGCATGCATCATAATCAAACTATATAAATGCATATAACCATGACTATTCGGTTTTATAAGTTTAGTGCAGAATTTGCTTTTTAGAACTGCAAACAAGTTGGCTTCAATAAATTCAGTGATTATAATATATTGAACTGAAAGCTAAAAGCTTGTCTGAATCTATTAGAGTAGTAGAGTATACCAGCTTCGTTGTGTCGATATTGTTTAAGGAATTTTCTTGTTTTTAAATATGCGACAGGTCAGCGCATTCTCGAAACTTTTTAAGCATTGCCTATAAATTGTTTGGAATGCACACAGCCTTGGCAAGAAACTTGCTAAAGATATTTCATAGGCACAACTTTGTCCTGCAAATACAGCCATATTATAATTGCATTTTAAATAGTCGTGACATACACACAAACAAAGATACAAACATACACACAGGCACACACACACATAACGATGTGTCAATAACGGCAACACACACGCATTGCGGCCACAAATATGTTAAATTAATTCAATATTAAGCAATCAAATATTGTCGCCACATCATCAACCGCTGGGACAGCTGTCGCAGCCACAATGTCAATAGGAGGCGCCCTAAATTAGGCTATGCTAAATTGCACAGCAAATATGTAGATGGAAGAAGCAGCAGCATTTATGTAGCTGTTCATTTGTATTACGACCATGCCGAATAGATGCAATCGCAAAGGGATTCAATAAAGTCTCTGGGTAGCCGCCTCTTGACATAGACTTCGCTTCGCAGCGATTATTAAATTTTCCTTATAGCCGGCGCAAAATCTATGTATGGCATAGTCCTCGGCATGCCCCTCGACCCGTTGTTCTATGCGTGGCTTGGCGTTTTTATTAATTTCGTTTTTGCAGCTGGCGCCAAGTGTTGAAGTTTTGCATGTACAATGCGCACAAAAGCGGCGACAAAAGAATTTAATTAAAGCGAAACTGCATTGTCTGGACTGGAAGGTTGCCTTCATCCCATCCCGCTTTCACTCTGGACAGCTCGTGTCAGCCAAAGGATTAAGACGTTGGCTTTCCCGCACACTTGACGGGCTTGGCTGTAAATCTCTTATCGGACGCAGGACAACTAACCACGCCCACATCGCTTTTTGCACCCACCTGCTGTTAATTAATGCTTACTCTTCAGTATTATTATACAGTATTTTTCTTAAATTTTTTTGTTGATTATTTTTGGCATAATTTCAGTTGATTACACGACGTTGAATAAATATAATTTAAAGACAGGTCATAATTTTAAATATTTATAATTTGCATAATGCGCAGCTCAGTTGTAAAATGTGGGTTTCACAGTGTCTCTCATATGTTCCTGCAGTAGATATTAAAAGTTTTTTAATTACGCACTCACACATACGCACTCGTACAAGCGAAGAGCACGTTTGCGTGTGTTTTGCTTGCGCTGAAAAGTAGGCAATGTTTTTTCACACACAGTGCGTGAAATGAGGAGTTGTGATTGTTGTTGTTACAAAACACCGCCAAAGCATTTGTGGAGCATTGTACTTGTCATTTTGACACGTTTGTTGTTGTCGTATCTGTCATACGCCATGTTGTGCACACACACACACAAACACACACATTTTGACACTTTTGATGTATATTTAATTGCAGCAAAATATTAAAGCAAGTTTTTTCGCTGCTTTGTTTGCAGCTTCAGCTGTCAGCGCACTTGGAAAAACATTATAAACTGCCTTTGATGCTAATTTTGTAATGAATAGAAAGTGTAATTAAAGCATATGGCACGTCCAGAAATTATATATTTTTAAATTTTAAAAATGGATTCAGGCATCTTTTATTCCAGCTATGTTATCTTCAATATCGAGTCAAGTTAGTCATGTCTGTCTGTCCGTTTTGGGACCAAGTTATTTTGAATATAAATTTATTTATCGCATTTCGATCATAATCTAAGAAACCCAGTTATGCCAATAACAATCAATGCATGCAAAAGTTACCCAATTGTTTGTTGACTTTAGTTCTGCTAAGCCACAAAGTTTATGAACTCTAAAATGCTTGCAGATATTATGCTGAACAATAAAGCTTTAGATATTTATGTATTTAAGTCCACATGTCCACCACAGATACCTTTTCTTAAAAACATTTATTTTTAGTCTGTGGGATTTGATTTGTTTTTCGTTTTAATTTCTTTGAATCAATTTGCCGTAAACATTTTAAAAAAAACTGTCTTTTACCATTAAGTCAATTAAAGAGTTTTCATTTAGCTTTGTTTTTCTGTCATTTATTGCCGTGTCTAATTGTCAGTAAATAGCTAATAGCAATTGCATAAGTCATGAGAAATACAACAACAGCAACAACAAAATCAATAAGATTTAGGAAGATTTTTGGTCAACTTATAAGTAACTTGGCTAAAACCACAATGCAAAGTCGACGATTTGCCAAGCTGCAGGAAATAAACAGTTGGTCAACTGTAGAAGCACATGCTTAATGTTGTTGTAGTCAAACGACTTAGAAATGTTTGCTGTTATTCAAGTCGTCGTTGTTGTTTTTGTTGTTGCTGCAATGGTCTATTATTATGGGGTGTTTGTGGCCGACCGACTGTTAAGAGCCCGTGCGCGCTGTCGGAATCGGAACTCGTGTCATTTCCGTAAAAAGTTTACTATGCTTTTAGGCCTGGCCATTTAACACAGTAGGACGGCAAAGGGGCGTGCCAACATGGCACTAACGAATCATCTTTGCTAATGTTCCAGTAAATTATTTCGCTATTTATGCAGTTAAATGGGCTTATCTGCTTGGCAAGTGCAGAAATTTGGCCCAGATAGAGGCGAAAGTGTTTGTAGGAACACTAACGCTACTCGAACAGTTGTCCAGTTGCTCCTAGCCCGAAAAGTTGCTTAATAAATGTACTCGCACATGCTTATGAGAATGGCCATCGAATTTGTTGGCATTTGTTGCTGTTGCGGCGACCTTGAAGCTGTGTAGGCCTATGCATAGCTTATACATATCTTCGGTGGCAATATGAAAGTTTTTTAATAACTTGGCCTAGGCAATTGTGAGTGGGTGTGTATATATGTGTGTGTGTGTGTGCTTCAGGCTATAATTGCGATAAGCGCACAATTTGTATGCGCAGTTGTGTATCTTTGTATCTTTAATGCTGGTACTTGTAGCTGAACTGCTGCATTCAATTTATGTGCGCTGCTGATTTATGAGAAATGCCTGCTAATTATGCGCATTTCGTGTGCTCTATCTTCCCTCCTTCGCTGCTTCTATAAGCAGTACTTAAGTGCCGTAACGAGCTTAATTGTGAACTCAACTGGGGCGCTCATTAATAATTTTCCCTGTGTGCAAGTTTTAATGAAGTTTGCATTCCATTCAAGGCGTAAATGTCAACAAAGCCATAACGAATCAAGCAGCTAGACAGTCAGTCAGTCAGTCGGTCAGTCGGTCAGTAAGTCAGTCAGGCATTCTGCCATTTGGGACAACGTGGCGTATGCGTAACACTTTGTTTGCGATTCCACAGGCTGCTGCTGATTATTTGCAATTTTATTGCCACAGCGCAAAAGAACTTAAGCCTGATTCTGTGCATTAAAATTAAAATGCCGTGCGGGCAAAAACTGGTTAAACAAGAATTGCGGAATTTTTTTCGGAAAAGTTTCGTATTGTAATTAAATTTTTTTTATAGGCAAATACTGGAAAAAAATGTTGTGTTGGAGTCGCTTGTGCACTACGTGTGGCAAATTTCAAGTTGAAAACATGTTTTTTAAACTTATGATCTTAACAAGCTGAAATTGGCTTTTTTTAAGGATAATTTTTTATCTGTCAGACTATTATTAAGTACAATGCTTCAAATAACTTTTAAAATTTTTAAAATTTTTTATTGTTAGTTCTGTAGTTCTATAGCCAAATGGTTATCTGAACCAAGTGGTCCTACAATAGGTCAGCTCACAAAACGCACTTTGAAAAAAAAGGGATTTTATGCTGGCAACTGAGAGTTTTTACCCTTCCGGCCAGCTGCCAATAAACGCCACACAAAATTGTTGAACGCATATTTTTTGTTGCGGTTTCGCGTGCAGCGAACAATTTTATTATTGATACGTCGATTTTTACATGAGATTGCAGTTTTTTTTTGGTTTGGTGCTATTTTAATTTAAAGCGTCCTTTGTGCAATAATTACTGAAAACTCGAAATTAAATTAAAGCGTAAGTGCTGTAAAACAATTGGCCACGGCAAAGTTAATTGGTGGTCATTAGTTAGATGCCGCAGAGAGGGCCGGGTGGGCGAGCTGATATGGCACACCTTGTGGGTGTGGCAGGGTCAATTTGCTCCTAACCAAAAAGTTTACTCCTCAGGCACTAAATATGTGCTTAGTTGTCTAGACATGATTTGGCCAGCGGCTCGTAGCCCGCCTGGGTCAGAGCAAATAAATCTGTGTTGGGTTTCAGCGGTCAGCTTATCCCAGTGCCAAGCCCCAAGCCCCAAACCCTAGCCGCAGACCCTGCTGCTGTCTAACCAAACAAATGTTCTTGGGGTCAATGTGCGTGCGCTGTTGTTAAGCAAACACATGTAAACACAAAGTTGAACAAACGAGAGGACAAAACTTGAACATGTGAAATGAGCTTAACAGCTCGCTGCTGTTTGACTTTTGATGACACCAAGAAAATTTAATGCCAACCACAGCTTAAATTTTCAGCTGTTAAGCCCAGTGTGAAAATACACACATACATACATACATTGTTAAATCGCCCCATCTGCAAAGTAAAACAGACAAAACTAAGCGGCAGCAATAAATTTTGCTGGCATCAGCTTCAGTATCGATTGCTGTCGGGCCAGACGGTGTGCACTGAAATTTGCATGTGCAACAAGTTGGCAGCACCTCGCAGGCTCTTAGCTTCATAATGATGCCGATGCTGCCAATTGCATTAAAGGTGTTAATTTCATGCAGCCATTTGCCTGTTGCAAAGCTAAATTTGGACCGTCACACACACACAGGTGTAGGTGTCTAAGTGTGTTTGTGTGTGTGTATTTATACAAGCGTGCCCAAAAAGTTTCTTTTGGCAAAAGTTTTATAGCCATGCTGTTAACACTTTGATTGCCAGCAAGTTTTTAAACTACGAACAGCGTCTCGATGGCGTTTCAAATTCCGATTCACATGCAAATGTTTTAAAGTGCATAAGTGCGACAAATTGAACTCAAGAAGATATTTTGACAGTAAGTGAAACTTCAATTAGTAAGTAAATCGGATTATTTAAGCAATATTCACTAAGTTGTGGCGCATCCGCAGCACTTGATTGTTGCACAGTAAAGAGCTTGTGGCTGCAGCGCATTTAACGGTCGAGTACATTCAATTACACACTGTATCTGATTGGTCTGTTTGAGGCTTAAAGTGCGCTGTTATCGGTATACGCTGCATTTCGTGTGTAAATAGAGCCTGCAATTGTGAAGAGCTGCATGTACTTATGCAACACAGCAACAACATAAGTATGCAAGGCAGACAGACAGACAGGCCGCCAGTCAGGTGGGCGGCACTATAAATAAATAAGATTAAGCGCACTTGAGTGTGTGCGTGAGTGGGTGTGTCTGTCTGTGTGTGTGTGTAAAATGAGTAAAACATTTTGGAGCAGCGAAGTGAAACCAGTACCGGTGATGCAGTAGCTGCAGCAGAACCAAAACCAAGTCGAGCATCCACAAGCAAGCGACGTGCCCGGACTTGAAAACATGAAATAAACATTTTTTGCCCGCAGAAAAAAAAAAAACAAAAACAACAACACTTTCATGTGGCACAAGTAGCTGCGCCGACTGCAACTGGAATCAAAATCAGCTTCTCATGTTGCCTGCATCGCTTGACTTTCCTGACTGTTTGGCAGTTGCCCTCCGCGATGTCCACCTCCACCTCCAACTCCAACTCCCACGTTGTGCTTGGCTGCTCATAATTCAGGAAGTGTGCAGCACTCTTTGTCAGACGACTTGCATTTTACAACAAGCTGAAACTGCTTTCCGCCACATTTCGCTCCCAAGTTCGCTCCGTGTGTCCACAGAGGCAGCTTAATAAATGTCAGAAAGTAGCAACAAAAAAGAATTCCCTTTCCCTGTACAGGCACAAGTGCCTCGCAAGGGCAGCTATTTAATTCTGACGACTCTGCAAAATTAAATATAAATGCTTTGCATTATTTACTAAATGCATAATTTTTATGTAAACATAATTAAATATACACACACAACACAGGCAACAAAAGTGCAAAACAGAAAATCTTCAAAATACCCTGTACCAGTTTTACAGTTAAATTTGCTTTAGATTTGCTGTGAAAATCAAACATGTAACATCTGTATTTATTTTAGAGATACCCCTTCTCCATATGACTTTTAAACAGGTATATGCAAAAAATATTTAAATGACAAGCAAATGCGCTGAAGCGTTGTCTGCTTTTAATGAGCATGTAAATAAGAATCGTTGAAAAAATAACAAATTCCACAAACAATAATAACGCACGTGCAGAGTTTGATAATTATTATAAAAACCAGTTTGTTCGCTGTCTGCATGTATTGTTATCCAATTAATCACATATGTTTATTGTGGTTAAATTTGGTATCATGCGGTCAAATTGTCAGTGATTAATTAAAATCTGTTCGTGGCTTTAAAAATTATCAATAATAAAATATGATTAAAATGTAGCCATTATATATTTGAGAGTATTAGCAAAATAAATAAAAATAAACAAATACAAATTAAAACACAAATTATGACAACATCTGAAAAATTTAGCCCAATTCGAAGTATGGCTTACTGGGTTTTAAACTTTATATATATTCTTTAGTTTTAAAGCCGGATGAGCACATGGTAAGCTATAAGAAATTTGTATGGCAAATTTTTTTTTTATTTTGGTTTTAAAATTTTTGTTTTCAAGTGATAATTAAACTGCCATAACTTTGTGAAAACTGAACCGATTTTCAAGTTTGATGGCATTTTGGGTATGGCTTGATTTAATATACATTTAATGTACATACATTTTTGAAAATTCATTTGGTGTTTTTTTTTTAATTTCGCACTTTTTTGAAACCAGTGAGTAGATTGATAATCTTGCTGAATACAAAACAATTAACATACGTATTTATTTAAATAAAAAAAAAAAAAATAAATAAAAAAAAAATAATAACTATTACATTTGTTAATGAATTGAATTCATTTTATTTACTCAATTTCCTTGCGTGCCACATATTAAACAATTAGCTGCAAATGAAGCCCGGCAAACAGTTGCAATTAGCACGCACAAAATGCACTTAATTATGTAATAAATTCAATTGACATCTGTGCTTCTTTTTATACCCTGAACCCATTGAAAATCTACCCAAGGGTATAATGGTTTTGTGCAAATGTATGTAACAGGCAGAAGGAAGCATCTCCGACCCCATAAAGTATATATATTCTTGATCAGCATCACTAG
>SCDY01000713.1:0-48763 GCA_004143825.1 Drosophila micromelanica | reverse complement strand
ATCAAAAAAAATTTTTTTCAAAAATTCATTGAATTTAAATGTAGAATCGATATAAATGAAAAATCATGACCAAAATGCCTTCAAACATGAAAATCGGTTCAGTTTTGATAAATTTATGGGTGTTTCAAATATGAGAACTATGGGTCCGAGAGCTTTACATGTCAACATTTTTGTCAATTTTGGCATGATTTTTGACAAAAAATTTTACCCCCTCAGAATCAGGTTTAATGTTGTTTTTTACACTATTTGTGACCAGAAAAATCGATTAAAAATGCAAACTCGCAAATTTAAATTTTGAAAATTTTTTTTTTCGAAAATTCATAAGGGGGACTTACATGATTTTTTCCAAAAATTATCAAAAAAAATTTTTTTATCAAAAAAAATTTTTTTCAAAAATTCATTGAATTTAAATGTAGAATCGATATAAATGAAAAATCATGACCAAAATGCCTTCAAACATGAAAATCGGTTAAGTTTTGATATATTTATGGGTGTTTAAAATGTGATACCTATAGATCCAAGAGCTGTAAATGTCCAATGTCTAATCCCTTTCAATTCTAATCCTGCACAGAACGACAGCGGTGCGGATCTGTACAACGACAGCATGTCTCTGGAGTTGGTGCTCACCGATCTGCGTCCCTACACGGACTATGTGATCAGCGTGGTGCCCTTCAACCGCAATGGAATGGGTGATCCCTCCGCCGAGCTGAAGGTGAAGACCTACTCCTCAACGCCCTCGGAGCCACCAAACAACGTGACACTGGAGGTGACCAGTTCAAGCGTGAGTATCCAGATTAATGAGCAAAGATCAATGCTAATCTCTGTCCGTATTTCAAAATGCAGTCGATTACCGTGCACTGGGAGCCGCCAGCGGAGGAGGATTGCAATGGCCAAATAACCGGCTATAAGATACGCTATCGCAAGTTCAAGGATGCGCCCCAGGCGAAGAGCACTCCAGCCAACATACGCTACTTTGAACTGAACTCCTTGGATCGCAATGCCGAGTACCAGGTGAAGATTGCGGCGATGACTGTGAACGGATCGGGTCCATTCACCGAATGGTATCGGGCCAACACGCTGGAGAACGATCTGGACGAGACGCAGGTGCCGGGCAAGCCCATCTGGATCAATATACAGCCGGGCGCGGATAATATCGGGCTGCACTGGGGTCCGCCGCAGCAGCCGGAGATCAAGATACGCAACTATGTGCTCGGCTGGGGGCGTGGCATACCCGATGAGAACACCATCGAGCTGAAGGAGACGGAACGCTATCACGTGCTCAAGAATTTGGAATCGAACATGGAGTATGTGGTCTCACTGCGAGCGCGCAACGTGAAAGGCGACGGTCCGCCCATCTACGACAACATCAAGACACGGGACGAGGAGCCGCTGGATGTGCCGGTGCCGCTGGAGGTGCCCGTCGGACTGCGCGCCATCACCATGTCGAGCTCCTCGATCGTTGTCTACTGGATCGACACGATGCTGAACAAGAACCAGCACGTGACCGACAATCGCCACTACACGATCAGCTACGGAATAACCGGATCCAATCGGTATCGCTACCACAACACCACCGATCTCAACTACATGATCAACGATCTGCGGCCGAACACCCAATACGAATTCGCCGTGAAGGTGGTGAAGGGACGACGCGAGTCGGCCTGGTCGATGTCGGTGCTGAACAGCACCTATCAGAATGTGCCAGTGACGCCGCCACGGGAACTGAACGTTCGCCTGGACGAACAGAATCCGCACAATGTGATCGTACAGTGGCTGCCGCCGAAGCACACAGTTGGCCAGATCACCGGCTACAATGTCTACTATACGACGGACACGACGAAACGGGATCGGGATTGGTCGATTGAGGCGTTCGCCGGCGATGAGACAATGCTGATGCTGCCCAACCTGAAGCCGTACACCACGTACTACTTCAAGGTGCAGGCGCGCACCAGCAAAGGTGGCAACAATGCCCCCTTCTCGGCCCTGGCCGCGTTCACCACCAGCGCGGCGGTCATCATGCAGGAGGCGGACACCATTGCCAAGGGCATCGACAATCAGAATCTGCTGTACATCATCATTGGCAGCACGGTCCTGGTGCTGCTCCTGCTGCTGTTGGGCCTGCTGCTCTTCTGTCGCCGCAAGCCGCAATCCTCGCCGGAGCATACCAAGAAGAGCTATCAGAAGAACAATGTGGGCGTGCCCAAGCCGCCGGATCTCTGGATACATCACGATCAAATGGAGCTGAAGAACATTGACAAGGGCCTGCACACGGCCACGCCCGTTTGCAGCGACAACGCCTCCAGCAGCGGCGCCCTCACCCTGCCCCGCTCGGTGGTGCACAGCGAGTACGAGGTGGACACTCCCGTTCCAGCGCACGTCACCAACTCACTGGACAAGCGCGCCTACGTCGCCGGTTACATGAGTGAGTGTACCTCGAATCCTCGAAGAGCACCCAAACTAAGTCTAATACTCTTCCATCAGCAGCCACCTCAATGAACTCGACCATGGAGCGACCGCAGTATCCCCGCACCCAATACAATCACCAGAATCGCTCGCACATGACCATGGACACGGGCCTCTCCCAGCAGAGTCTCACCCAGCCGCAGAACAACTCGCTGGCCCAGACGCCGGAGCATCCGTACGGTGGCTACGATGCCAACTTCTGGTGAGTGCTGACTGAATGAAAATACGATATATATATATACGATATATGCCGATATAACCCCAAGCTGGGAATATTGTAGCAGGCGAGATATTTTAGCTCATAAATTTCGCTACGTTTTAATTCAAAATTCAACTGAAATTCCTTTTTGACTGGTGGCCACAAGAAAAACAAAGCTCCATACGATATTCGAATCCAGCAAAGAAATTGAGAAACAAAAAAAAAAAAGAAACATGTCCAAACGCACGCGTTGGGGACGCATCGATCCCAGTGTTCGGATCGATTTGGTCCAGGTCCCGGGGAATCGAGTGCTGCAGCTGGACCATAAAACGCTGCCGGGTTACGTGCAGCAGCAGCTGCGGCTGATGGCATCCCCGTCGCCGTTTCTAAATTTCCTGAACAAGTTTCGGCTGGACGAGATACTGGCCAATCATCAGCTGAAGGGCGTCTACACGATGCGCACCGCATCGACGGTCACCGAGGTGGCCACGCACGCCTGGCGCATCATGAGCACGGACGACCGCCGGCCGTATATACAGCTGGCCCGCAAGGCGCAGCAGATTCAGCAGGCGCGCGTGCTCCACTTAGCTCCGCCAAGCTAAAGCTCCAAGCTGTCATATGTTGTTAACCCTTTTTGTATTCGCTTTCAGATTTTTTGACTCAATAAAAAATTAGCAAACTATTTGACAATAGAAATTTTCTAATTCTTCATCTCTTTCGCTAACAGCAATGCTGGCTACACGGGAGGCGGCTCAGCCAGCGGTCCTGGAGCACCTGGCAATGGTTGTGTTTCTACGATTGAGAGCGCCAAGCGTGGTCATCCGCTCAAGAGCTTCAGCGTGCCGGGTCCGCCACCCACTGGCGCTGCCACGCCTCTCAACAAGCACAGTAAGTTGGCCACAAATTGACAAGCTCATCTAAGATCACGGTTAATCTCTTTTCTTTCCTGCAGCGCCTGCTGTCACAATACGTCCACAAAATCAATCACCTTATAAGAAGCCCTCCTTTTCGGCAGCCACGCCCAATCGCTTGCAGGGCGGCGGCTCCGTGGCGCATTCTACCGATGAGATACAAAGACTGGCGCCCAGCACATCCACCGAGGAGCTGAACCAAGAGATGGCCAATCTGGAGGGTCTCATGAAGGATCTAAGCGCCATTACGGCCAACGAGTTCGAGTGTTAACCCCCCAAAAAACAAACTGGGCCAAATGTATTAGCTGGGATTCGAACCTGTACCGAATGTTAATTGTTTTTCTTTAGTTGATGTTTAGTTGCTTGTATTTTGATTTTACTTACATTAGTTTTTAGTTTAGCTTTTAGTTACTTGTGCGATAAATGAACGAATATAACTGTAAATACGAACGAAGCCATATAATTATATATGTATGAATATATATATATATATAGATATATCTAATTAGCATTTAGCATAGTTAATTTTAAATGCGATTTCAATGTGTGAGAGAACTCTCTTTTCGCACAGCCAGTGGCATATTTATTGATGGAACCTACTTTTAAACAAATAACATATACCGCATATACCTAAACATAACACATACATACAATTTAAGCCATCATGCAAGCATCTAAGCTAAGTCTCATCTATATCTAACATTATTCTACGAGCTAAACAGTCAAAAATAAAAAAAATAATAATAAAAAACAAAGAAAAAACAAAATAAAACGCAAGACATTCGACTTCTGTAGCATAGGACTGTATTTTCTTTCATTTTCAGTTTGAGATGTGCCATTTGTTTTCATTTTTTATTTTTTATTTGTAATTTTCATTTTAATTTGTTAGAAATCTTTTTACTACTTAAGCCCACTATAATATTACAAGATTCTAGACTGTAATCCATTAGTAAAGCCAGCAAAGCATTTAACATTTAACTACTATACGAGTATATGCATATATGTAATATCTATCTATAAGAATTCCAAAACTTTTGTATCGTTTTTTGATGTTTTCAAAATTCTATGCCTAAAAGCGTGCGTATTCTGTTTTATTTAACTCTGTATTTATTGTAAGGCAGTTGAACAAATTTTTTCCTAAAATTTTATCATATTGCTATGCACAATAATCTCAATTGAATGGAAATTAAAACAAAAATATGCACAAATATATATATTTCGATGAATTTGTGTCAGCATTTTATTTGATATCAGATTTTGTGAAATAAAAATGAAACACATTGTATACAAATTTCAAATATAATTTTGTTTTTTTTTTTTCTTTGCTGCACTTTTATTCATCGCGCAAAATGAATACCTCAACCTGGAGTTTCCATTGTTTATTCGACGCAAAACGCAATTGTACCTTGTATTCGCCTTGGGGCAGCGGCAGCGTTTTAAGGAATTCATCATGAAACACCAAATTATCCACGATGACATCGTGCTGCAATTATATGTACATGGATTAGGATTAGGATCTGCACCCATATCGACAATTGCACCACTCACTTCATAAGGACAAGTGTGATTAACATTGGAGCGCGTCTGGAAGGCCTTTAGCACAAGCACCTCAAAAGCAATTTTTCGCGGGTTCGCCAATAGCTGGCAGAAATCGCAACTCGAATTATGTAGAAAGGGCTGGAACGTATTATAGCGACGCCAGATGCTCCAGTTAATCTAGACAAAATATTGAATTAGCAGAATTATCAATTATATCATTAGCTGGTAGAAACCAAATTTTTAGTTTAGTTTTCCACTTAATTTTCCACATTTTAAAGGTGAATTACAAAAATTAAACTAGTAAACGATTTTTATTAATTTTAGAAAAAAAAAGTCGAGTCGAAAATATAATTTATCATAAGTTCATTATTATTTTTTAAAGGACTCTAAGCAGGAACGAAGAACCTGTTGAAAATCTTTTATATAATATAGGCATCCCCAAAAAAAAAACCAATAAATCTGTTTAGTGGCTGCAGCTCGAATTTCTTTTGCTTTTATATTTTTTGCCAATTAACTTTTTTGATGTTTCTGCAACTTTGACAGCGCTTATTTGTAGAATTTTCTATGATTGCGCCTAATATTTTTCCCTTTTCCGTCTTGTTCTCTTTGAATTTTCCATGTCCTTTTTTAAGCAAAATATACACCTCTTACATTTTTTAAACTGATTGCTTCTCAGTTTTTCTTTATATATATATATATATGTACATGTAAATCGAAAAACGGGAACAACACTCACTTTCACATTAGTAATCGGTACTTGTAACAACGCTATATATATATCAATTCCGACCACGCCTCTCCCGATAACATTTAGCTTGCACTTCTTGAACTTTGCAAAGTTTAAATCGTAGGACTCGCACTTGAGATTTGAGAATCTGGATTTGGATTTTCGGCATTGGATTTGAGTTGACATTAAAAATACAGTCAAAATAAACAATGACACAGTTGCCGCCTTCATGGCTGGTCCACTAATGATAGGCTCGATCCATTATAATGCATTTTAAATAGAATACAAATGGTAAAATAATTTAAAAACTTGGGCTCATTGATTACAAAACTAGTAACAATATTATAGTTGGCTCGAATTAAAAAACAAACAAGTAAGAACGCTGCAGTCGGGCGTTAACGACTGCGTTATACTCGATCTCGCTCTTAATTATTATGGTTAATTTGAATATCAAGATATATCAAGACATCAAACTTTATAGGAGGTAACTATCTATATACATACCAAATTTGGTGGCTCTAGCTTAAAAACTGTGGCAGATATAGGCATATCCGATTTTTGAGGGTTGTAATTGGGAATTTTATCGATCAGCGATTTTAAAAGTTATCGGTTTGTCACGCCCCCATTGGGGGTTTGTCTTTAGTTCAAGTCTCTAGCTTGAATAGCGGCGAAATTGCGTTCGTACGGACAGACGGACGGATGGTCGAACGAACACCAAAACCAATATACTCTTTTCCTTCGTGAGCGAGTATAAAAACAAGCAATTCATTAAAATTCCATTAATATGAATATTTCACTTTTTATACGGGCTTGTAAACATTGGTTCCGATTGAACGACTGTAAAAGATTTTATAAATGCGCTACAAATTGCTGAACTAGAGCTAAACAAATCTGTTTCATTAATTATGTATATATATAGACACAGTTCTATAGTAATATATTTCTATTTTTATATATCGTAGATTTTTTGAAAAAAAAAAAAAAAATATATATATATATATAATAATATATATAATAATATGCTTGAGGATTCAAAGCTAATTAGCAGCTACATTTCCGGCTCTTTTATGCTGCAGCGATAACCAATTTGGGCTGATATTAAATGCTCTGCTGGGCTAATCAAATATGATTATCACTTCTCGAATCATTGTCCAACTAAACACGCTAATCGCAGCTAAGCGCCAGAAACTATAGCAATAAATTTATTCGAAAGATATAAAAAAGAAGAATTATTTTAAAACAAGTAGCGATCTTACTTGATCATGAGTGATTTAATTTTTTCCTCATTTTTCCACTTTACTCTTTAAGTGAAATTACAGAGAATATTATTATATTATTATATTCTATTCCAGTCAGGCAGAGCATTATTTTTTTTTTTTTTTTTGGTTGCCTTACGCGTGAATAGACAAGTTCTGATTTAAATAAAAAATTGAATCTGATAGGTCAGAGCGGATTTCCAGTTTTTATATATATATTAGCAATATGTATTGGTATATGTAACAGCATATATTTCAAATAGATGATGGCCAAATTTGTTAGTTTCAATTAAATTTTTGGGAAATAAACAGGAAGGAGTGCGTGTCTCATATTTTTGGCACAGCAAACAACAAATAGGAAATACAGCTACTGACATCTAATTAGAAACATAAACAAACATTTAAAAATGTAATACGAAGCTGAATTAAAGTTGAAAAAATAAACTAACTAACTTACCAAATTAACTTAGTATATAATATCTTATTATTATATATTATATATTAGACAGATAAAAGGATATTCTGCAGCCTGTTTGCTGCCGCATCAACAAATAAAATAATATAAAAAAAAACTAATTAACTAACTACAACTAAACTAATATAACATTAATTTTCACATATTTTTTTAATAATTATTTATTTATATTTTTACATAAAGCAATTGTTGAAATGTTGCTGCAACATAAACTGCACAAAAATGTTGCCGCAACAAAGCTCATTAGAAAGCTGCCCCGTTGCTGGTTCCATTGTCCCATTGTGCTGCCGAAACTGAGCTGAGCTTTGCGCTTTAACCAGTTTACATCTGACAGCCGTCGAGAGCGCAGCGTTAACGGCAAGCAAAAAAAAAAGAGCTAAAAAACGCTAAAGATATTTTTGTTATTCTCGTCTAGGCCATGTGCAGCTCATAAAAGTGTGCGTGTGTGCGTGTGTGTGTGTGTGTCAACGTCAAAGCCAACATTGGGCAATTGGAAATCAACGCGTTTAACGAGTGAAACCTAATTTGAATTTTAATTCGTCAAACAAAAACGAGCGCTTTTTTTGTCATGAATCAACTGCCGAAGTGCGTTTGGCGTGCCAAAGTCAGCGGCTGTGCCGCGCCAGCATTCGGACGCACTGTGTCCAAGCAGGCGGCGCAGCACGCACAGCTGCTGCTGGGCGAGCAGCAGCAGCGACAGCGTCGCCTGGCCGGGCAACAATGGCGCGACAACTCGGCCGCTGCCACGGAGGCAACTGCGGCGACAGCGACAGCAGCTGTCTGTCCACATCTCGGAATGGAGGGCCAGGAGTCAGCGAGGATACACGGCACGGCCGAGTGGCAAAATGCGTTGGCCTACGAGGAGATACCGGGACCAAAGCCAATACCGATACTTGGCAACACTTGGCGGTGCGTGCAAAGAAATCAAATCAAAACGAAAGACTTAGGCGACAAACTTGCTTTCACTTTTCAGTGCAATACAATGCACTTCCCCAGAAAGAGAGCGGGAGAGAAAGAGAGAGGGAGAGCAAATGAGCAGCTCTCTTTTATTTTTATATTTTGCGTGCTTCTCTTGACCCAATTACTGCATGAATGGAATGCGAGTGTGTGGCCAAAGATAATGATCATCAAGTTGAGTGTTGATTTTAGTTTTTGCTTTTGAGCATTCATCATTTCACTGACCATGACCAAACGGGCTCACACTTCTCCCCGTCTTCCCAACGTTCATTATGCCACACACAAATATTTAAAAACAACAACAACAGTTAGTTAATAGTTTTGCGAATTCTTGTTGGTTTCCACCCAATTCACAGCCAATTTGCCATCCGCCAGCCAATAAACTCGGCTGGTGGTATAACAGGGCCTTTGGTTAGCGTCCCCTATCTGCCTAGTCATATGTCTACTGGCTGCTTCTTCTACGCCTTCTTATTTCTGATTAGCGTTCAATTAGCGTCATTTTCAAGGTCGCCATGTGTGAACTTTTTTTTATTTTTATTTTGGTGCAAGCCGTAAAAAATGAACAAACAATAGCGTCATAAGTACTTATTTATTCAGCTGTGTGTGTGTTAATGTGTGTGTGCTTCTGCAAATAGATGCACTCATCATTTTTAGAGACGCGTTAAGTAATTCTCTCTATCAATCTACTATTCATATCTATAGCTTATTAGACTTTTATTGACCACCAACAAAAATATAACCAGATAATTTAATTGATAGCATTTTCAATTCAAATTGTTTTTGAAGAGTATTTAACTTAAAACTCAAAAATATTTACAAGAATGTTGCATTATAATACATATAACGATAAAAACTTAGAACAATTATTTTTTTGGGTTTATATATATATATTTCTCTAATCTATGATTTTAAAAAATATACATTTTTCAGGATTTGTTTTGTTTTTCTAAAATGTTGACTTGATCTATGATCAGTAAAGATCATAGTTGATGAAGTATTTTATTTATTATATATATATATTTTCCAGACTATGAACTTATGAACTTATCTGCCTTTAATCCCGACAGTCTGATGCCAATTATTGGCCAATATACCATTTCGGACGTGGCCAAAATCTCATCGCTGCTGCACGACAGATACGGCAGAATTGTGCGCTTCTCCGGCCTTATAGGCAGGCCCGATCTGCTCTTCATCTACGATGCCGACGAAATTGAAAAGGTAATGGGACTAGCCACGCACCGGAACACGCTGAACACCATGGAGCACCATGGAACACGCTTCGCTGGCCACCAAGGCGACAGAGCAACAACAACAATTTACGGCGCTAACTGAGCCAAATTGCTTTAGCTTCCCAACAACAACAACAACAATAATAATAATTTACAGATAATAAAAGAATTAAATTTGATTGCAGTGCTACCGCAGCGAGGGGCCCACCCCCTTCCGGCCGTCGATGCCCAGTCTGGTCAAGTACAAGAGCGTTGTGCGCAAGGATTTCTTTGGCGAACTTGGCGGCGTTGTGGGCGTGTGAGTAAATTCTGCCCGTCAGATCCAAGGGAGTTCTTTGTAGTCGGCAAAACATGCTTCAATTTAGTTTAAAGATTATAAAGCAAGTCAAGTGAAAAATTTTTTACTTTGTGTAAAGCTCTCGGACCCATAGGTCTCATATTTCCAATAGCCATAAATTTCTCAAAACTGAACCGATTTTCATGTTTGATGACATTCTGGTCATGATTTTCCATTTCGATCGATTCTACATTTAAAATCAATGCATTTTTGAAAAAAAATTTTTTGGATAGTTTTTGGAAAAAAACATGTACCCTCCTCCCTCCTTATGAAATTTCGAAAAAAAAATTTTTCAAAATTTAAAATTGCGAGTTTGCTTTTATAATCGATTTTTCTGGCCACAAATAGTATAAAAAACAACATTTAACCTGATTCTAAGGAGGTAAAGTTTTCTGTCAAAAATCATGCCAAAATTGACGAAAATTTTGACATGTAAAGCTCTTGGACCCATATGTCTCATATTTCAAACAGGCATAAATTTGTCAAAACTGAACCGATTTTAATGTTTGATGGCATTTTGGTCATTATTTTTTAATTAGATCAATTCTACGTTTAAAATCAAAGCATTTTTAAGAAATACAATTTTTCGAAATTTTTTCAAAATTTCTACTTGCAAAAAAATAACGCCCGACTTAGACGAAATTGTACTTGTTTTTGTTAAAAGAATGCAACCATATTCCAAGAATTTGCTACCATTACGGTCGGAACTCTTCACAATACCTAGTCCGGAGTTTGCATAGTTTCAGATCCCCCTTTTGAAATCATCTTTCAGACACGGCGAGCCCTGGCGTCAGTTCCGTTCGAGGGTGCAGAAGCCGGTGCTGCAGCTGTCCACCATCAGACGCTATCTGCAGCCGCTGGAGGTGATTACAGAGGATTTTCTGGCACGCTGCGAACAGCTGCTGGATGCCAACGAGGAGCTGCCCGCTGATTTCGATAATGAAATACACAAATGGTCCTTGGAGTGTGAGTAGCATAGGCCAAAAAGCTGAATAACAGGAAAAATATAAAACGGCTCGAGGATATCTTTGAACTCATAAAATATGATATTTCTGATCAGTTCAACTTTCGAACCTGTTCACAGAAAGATTTATATTTGTATGTCAATTAGTTTCTTAGTTTTCAAGCTGATTAAACAAGACTTGTTTAAATGTAGAGGCTGTAAATATGTCGAAATAAGTCAGACTTTTATATTAAAAGCAAGCTAGTTTTAGTTTGAATTATTTTTTATGTGCTGAATGTTCCTAATGCTTAAAATAACATCAAATTTGAAAAAAAAAAAAATTATATAAAAAATATATTATTTTGAAAATTTTTCGACCATACTTGGCAATGATAAGCTTTAGACTTCAAAGAACTTTCGTGACATAGAAATAAAATCTCATCTGTAAAAGACATCAGTTTAAAACTTAATTATACTTTGTTATTCCTTACATCTGATTTTAATTATATTAACTATATAATGAAGCACAGAAAAGAAACAAATTGTGTGGCTAGTTACATAAAAGTATGCCAACGATGCTAGGGTATATAATCTTCGACCCATCGAATTTAGTTCTGCCACCTCAGTCAGTATTAACAGTTTTCTCCTCCCGCAGGCATTGGGCGCGTGGCGCTGGACACACGCCTGGGCTGCTTGGAGCCCAATCTGAGGCCTGACTCGGAGCCGCAACAGATTATTGATGCCGCCAAGTACGCGCTGCGCAACGTGGCCACGCTGGAGCTGAAGGCGCCCTACTGGCGCTACTTTCCCACGCCGCTCTGGACACGCTATGTGAAGAACATGAACTTCTTCGTCGGGTATGTCCAATAGACAAAGTTCGCTTACATTGCTAAACAACTCCTCCCTGGGTCAACAAATACAGGGTATGTATGAAGTACATACAGAGCGCAACGGAACGTTTGAGGACACAGGATGCCAGCCAGCGTGCCGGCGAGCCGTCGCTGCTGGAGAAGGTTATCCTCTCGGAGAAGGATGAGAAGATTGCCACCATTATGGCCCTGGATCTTATATTGGTTGGCATAGATACGGTGAGCGTCCATTAAACTGAATCCTGAAGCCCCATCGTAACCGAGCAGTGTATTTCCCTAACATAGATTTCCATGGCCGTGTGCTCCATACTCTATCAACTGGCCACACGACCCACGGAGCAGCAAAAGGTGCACGAAGAGCTGAAGCGTCTGCTGCCCGATGCGAATACACCGCTGACGATCCCCTTGCTGGACCAAATGCACCACCTGAAGGCATTCATCAAGGAGGTATTCCGCATGTACAGTACCGTCATCGGCAATGGACGCACCCTGCAGGAGGATACCGTTATCTGTGGTTACCAGGTGCCCAAGGGCGTGCAGGTCTGTGAACACAAACTTAAAATTCAATTATTATCTTCTATATAAGCTATATGCTCATCTTGCAGGCCGTCTTTCCCACGATTGTCACTGGCAACATGGAGGAATACGTCACAGACGCAGCCACATTCCGGCCGGAGCGCTGGCTCAAGTCGCACCAAGGCGGCACCACCGGCAAACTGCATCCGTTCGCCTCACTGCCCTATGGTTATGGGGCCCGCATGTGCCTGGGACGACGTTTCGCTGATCTGGAAATGCAAATCCTGCTGGCCAAACTGTTGCGCAACTACAGACTGGAGTACAATCATGCGCCGTTGGACTACGCGGTCACCTTCATGTATGCGCCGGATGGTCCGCTGCGCTTCAAAATGACACGGATTTAGTCAATTCTAGTTATAAGGTACTCAATGTTGGTATATGCTTTAAGCATTTGTTCAATTGATAAACATAAAAAGTTAAATATACATATAATACATCTATAATACAAAAATTCTTTCTTGTCTTTCTTGAAGTAGCAAAGTTTAAATACTCTTCTGATATGTTTTTGAGTATCATACATACATATATAATTTAGTTGTCAAATATATGTTAGATATGTTCCGAAAGATTTGTTTGCAAAGAGACAGACAGACGGACATGGCTACATCGACTACACAACAAAAAAATATGTATACTTGTTGATATCACAGATATCACATGTTATGACAAAATAGTGTAAAGTAAAACAAAATAGTTAAATATTACTAGATATTTATGGTCTCTCTTTTTCATTTGCGCTTCCACATGCTGTACCAATTTTTAACTGTTTTTAAGCTCTTTTCGGCATCCGCTTTGGTTTCGCCGCTCAGCTCGTAGACGATGTCCGCTTCATAGGATTCGCGCGCCTCCTCCAATATTGTGCCAAATATTTCGCATTGTATATTGGACGTCAGCTTCTTTTCGTTGTAGTTGCGCTCCTTGAGCCTGTCGTAGAGCGTTGTGTTGGGGCAGGTGACGACGAAGACGGCTTGAAACCAGCGCTCCGGAAAGAAATCACAGCCGTGGTATTCGACAATGTTTCCGCCCTTGGCCATCAGCGGCTCCAGGTGGTCCATAAGCTTTAACAGTGGTAAACAACAGTGTGACAACTTAGAATATACAATTATTTATTCACATACCTTGTCTTCATCGAGTATGGGACAATCGAACTCCTCATCATATTCCTCAATAAAGTTCTTCTCCTTAGCAATTTTGGAGCAATCCAACCAAGTAAACTTCAGTTGGTCGGCCAAACGTTCACACAAATACGATTTGCCAGCGCCGGGTGTGCCTGTGTAACTCACATTATATACTTTAAATATATTAATTAAAAAGTTACGTACCGGTAATTAATATATTTGGTTTGCTTATTTCCGTCATTGCAAGTTGCTTATTCTAAAAACAAAAGAAAAACGTGAGCCAACCAGGGCTACAGCACATTAGTATGTAAAAGTATCGATAACATTAGCTTATGAGTAAGTAAGCGCGAGAAGCTTGCGCATTTGAATTATTCTACATATAAATAATACATTTGCAACCATTTTTTCCTTTCATGTTCGATATTAGTTTAATTATCTAATAATTGAAAGTTTTGAATTAAATGTTTATATTATTTTCGTTTGAAATGATATTTAATGTCAATTAGCTACTAAATTAACTCGTGACACTCCTGAGTCCCTGTCAAAGCTATTTTACATTGTTTCGTCCGCTTTGCTCTACTTCTGACAGTGTTTTGAGTTCCTCTTTAACAGCAATTTGTACTCACAGATGCATGTGCGTATGTATCTATTTCGGAGATTTCTCATTTCATTTTCGGCTCACACCGAGCGAATTGGGATTGAAAAGTTCAATTGAATTTGATAGTTCACAGGCAACGGATCGCCTTCGGAAGCTTAACTGTTACATTGTTCTATGCAATGCCAAAAGTAGAGCCACATCTCGAACTGGACGATGAACATGAGCCAGATTTGGCTGAAATGAAAACTGATCCAGAACGCCGGCAGCACGTACCGTATATACTGAACGGTGAACTCTACCGCATCGAGAGCCAGATTGGCGACAATGTGACAGTCAAGTGCTGCTATTGTCCGCCGGATCGAATTTATCGGGGCAGCGTGCGCTCCACAGGCAACTTTCATATGCACATAAAGGTATGTTATTGCAAGTAAGATACAAGAAATTGTGAAAATACCAGCAAAGAAAATTAAAAAGTGTATTTTTTTTTTTTAATTGAATTTAACTCGCAAATCCTTGGTAGCGTCGGCATGCATCTTTGCTGGGCAAATTGCATGAAATGAAGGTGGCTGCACTGGTGGAACGACGGGATCGCATTATGAAGAATCGGCGCGTTGCCAAATGCCGCAAGAAATCAACAACATCGCAAGTCGCTGTTTCGGCTTTAGCTGCAGTCGCAAGTCCGACCGTGGAATTAGCAAAGAGCACAGAGACTCACGAGTTGAAAATCAAAACGGTTTTTCAGCGACACAAACAAGAACATAACGAACAAGAAGAAGCTGCGGCCGTACAAACAGTAAGAAACTGAGAGAACAAAAAATTTGTGATGTCCTTGTCTATTTGTGTATGAGGCGCTTAGTGGAAGCGAGATCACTATATTGTTGCATGCACCGTTATAAGTTCGCATATGCATAAATTTGTGCTGTACATGTATGTGAAATCACTGCACGAAAGTTTGTATGTGTGTGTATGTATCTGCTGCAATGGAGGCTTGAATGAAACATTGTAGCTAGTTTGTATTTATATATGTATGTGTCTAAATGTCTGTATATAGATATGTGCGCTAAAATTTTGCTCTTGACAGTCAATTTCTGTGTGCGACTCTTCGATGGATGATAATAATAGCGAAAGCTCAAGTAAACTATCCGTCACTCCTTCAAAGCAAGATAGCAACAACAACAACAATGTCGCAAATACTATTAATAATAATCATAACGTAAGTCAATTTCGAATTAAAAACCAAGCTTAATTTTAATAAAATGATGCATTGCAGCTGTCCGATCTGAGCCAACCCGTGGTTAGCACATTCGTGGCCAATTCCAGCATTGGCGTTCCCATGCCCCGGCCCCCAAATAGTTCAACTGATTTGCCCAACATGGTCAGCATACCGCGCATGCTGTCCTTCAATGCGATCAAACCGGAGCAACAGAACCACCTGGTGGCCGATCAACCGGAGGCCATAGATCTCAGCCGAACCTCGTCGATGCAGAGTGATGATATTGAGCGAAGCGTATTCACGCATTCGGTTCAGAATGTTCAAATTGGCATAGCGCGCACACAGGAATTGGCAGCGTTCGTTAATGGGCCGCCACGTGAGATTCTGATGCGCATTGACAATACACTGGCCGACATTAAGGATGAGCTTCAGGCGCGCAATCAAATTGAGCGCAAACGCTTGCTCTTCGATATAGCTAAATTTCAATTTTTACATCCAACTTTCAACTTTGATACTGCTCAATAAGTATCAAAAACAAAACCAAAAATCGAACCTGTTGCCATTTCATGTAATTTACTTGCAAATTAAAATAACGTATTTTGTGCGGTATATTTGCGTTCACAGAATAATAAACCAGTAAATCGGATAATCGAGTATATGCTTAAATGTTATCGATACGCCTGCCAATTCGGCGATATTGCTCTTTCATTTATCGACAACTGCGGACAACTAGTTGCGAGTTGCTTTTGATATGTTGTGTTTTGTGATAGTGATTTAAAAGTTTTTATTATGGGTGACAAAGGGAAATTGATCGATCTTAATGACGATACAACAAGCGACGAAGATGGAGAAATTAAAAAACCCGTTGCACCGAAAAGCGTATCGTACGCAAATACAGAAGGAGCATCCACAAGTCGAAGCCAACAAGTTTCTAAAACGGGGACTGCCCACAATAACGATATTCATGATGATGTGCCGCCTTTATTGAGCATTGATAATCACTCAGAGCCCGGACTGGATTCCGTTAATGTGCGTTTTTGCTCGAATGACTCATCATGCACAGCTGACATTTATGGCAACTTGAGTGCAGTCATTAAATACGATGAAACAAACACAATTAAAATACTTTCATTTGTAGGAGCGAAATGCGGGCGCCAACAGCAGTAATTTTGCTGCAGATGCTGATCCCATATTCCATGTGCGCTCCCGTACAGCAGCTGCATTGGGTGGAATTCCGCAGCAAACACAAACGCAAACTCAGTATGAGGTATATATATTTTAGATTATTTTGCTGATAACATTCTAATCTCTGCATTTTGTTGAAGAGTCTGGACTATGAGGTGTGCGAGAATACCCTCTTCATGGCGGAGCAACACAAGCGTCTCAGGGATCGCTTCTCGCTGCGCACCAACGTTATACGCTGGATCATCTTTATACTGATTGGCATTCTGACTGCTCTAATCGCCTGCTCCATAGACATTGTGATCGAAGAGCTCTCCGAATTGAAGTACAGCCTGCTTAAAAAATGTACGACCTATTCCAATCTGATCTATATACTCGCATAGCTAAGCTTTATTTGCATCCTTCTTCATTTTGTCTAGCTGTGGACCGCAATGTGCCTGTCGAAAACGGCACTGGGGATCTGGCGCTGCCCTTCCTCCAGTGGATAGCCTTCAGCATTGTGCCGGTGGCCATTGGCGCCAGCATGGTCACCTACATCGAGCCGATTACCGCCGGCAGCGGCATACCCCAGGTGAAGAGCTATCTGAACGGCGTCAAGGTGCCGCGCATTGTGCGCATCAAGACGCTGGCTGTGAAATCCATCGGAGTCATCACGTCCGTTGTCGGCGGCTTGGCTGGCGGCAAGGAGGGTCCCATGATACACGCTGGCGCCGTTGTGGCAGCGGGCATATCGCAGGGCAAGAGCACAACATTCGTCAAGGACTTTCGCGTTTTCAAAGCCTTTCGCGACGATCACGAGAAACGTGACTTTGTCCTGGGCGGCGCGGCGGCTGGCGTCTCGGCGGCCTTCGGTGCGCCCATTGGCGGCATGCTCTTCTCGCTGGAGGAGGCGGCCAGCTTCTGGAATCAGAATCTGATTTGGCGCACCCTCATCGCGTCCATCATCAGCTCGTTTACGCTCAACATTGTGCTCTCCGCCTATCATGGACTGCGCGATTTCACGTTTACGGGCCTCTTCAATTTGGGCAAATTCGATCAGCCGCTGACCTTTGAATATTTCGAGCTGCCGCTGTTCATGCTGCTGGGCGTGACGGGCGGTCTGCTGGGCGCCGCTTGGAATTCGCTGAATACGCGCATCAACAAGTTCCGCAAACGCTTTGTGCCCTGGAAGTTTGGCAAGGTGTGCGAGGCGGTCCTCGTTGCCATATTGGGTGTCACCTTGGCCTGCACCATGATCTATTTCATTCAAGATTGCCGTCCGCTGGGCAACGATCCGACCGCACATCCGGTGCAGCTGTTCTGCGAGGATAACGAATACAATGCGGTGGCTGCGCTCTGGTTCCAAACGCCCGAGGCCACTGTGCGTGCGCTCTTCCACGATCCGCCAGGTAAGTTCACCTTGTAGCTTTCTTATTACCTTTTTTTATTGCTTTGATATCTTCCAGGCTCACATAAAATTCTCACGCTGACTGTGTTCACGACCGTCTATTATTTGTTGTCCTGCGCCACATTTGGGCTCAACGTCTCCCTGGGCGTCTTTATACCGACGGCTCTGGTGGGCGCCGCCTGGGGACGGCTTGTGGCAATGCTGCTCTTCTTCTTGTTTCCCAATGCCGTAGGTTACTTAAACTTTAGTTTAGTTGAATTTGTCTGATCAGCTTTTTCCGCACACAGCATTTTCTGCATCCTGGCAAATATGCGCTCATCGGCGCCGCTGCCAATTTGGGCGGTGTCCTGCGGATGACCATCAGTCTGTCGGTCATTCTGATGGAGACGACGGGCATTGAGACGTCGTTCTTCTTTCCGCTGATTATAGCGCTGATCAGCGCCAAATGGGTGGGCGACTACTTCAACGACGGCATATACGACACGGTTATCGAGGTGAATAATGTGCCCATGTTGTCCTGGGAGCCACTGCCGCAATATAAAGGCCTGACGGCCAACGAAATATTGAGCAAGCCGGTGGTGAGCATCAAGCTGCGCGATAGCGCCCTTTACATCTACGACGTGCTGCAGAAATGCAATCACAATGGATTTCCCGTAGTGGATGATGTCGTGGACGTAAGTAGCTAATTTGCGTTAACTTTTGCATCGGATTTTCTAACTTGATTTCACACAGAATCGTCGCTCCGAGGGTCGTGTTTGCGGCATCATCCTGCGATCCCAACTAATTGTCATATTGCTCAAGTCGCTGTACGTGGAGAACGAACGATTTTGGCTGCCCGACACGACTATACAAACATTTCGGGATGTCTATCCGCGATATCCTTCCATTAATGTAACACACTGAACATACTTTTGTTATCAGAAATAATATTTTTTTCTTTTGTAGAGCGTGCGTCCCTTGGACAGAAAAATCAACTATACTGTCGACCTGTCCAGGTTCATGAATCCATCACCCGTGCGCGTTAATACTGTACGTATTTGTATTTTATATAGCACAACTTGTATTTGACACGATTTCTTTACTCATTTTGCAGCATGATTCGGTACCCAAGATCTTTAATATCTTTCGTGCGTTGGGTCTGCGGCATATGCTGGTCATCAACAATGAGAATCGGATTGCTGGCATTATAACGCGTCGCGATTTTATTTACAAATGATGATTTTGCATTTAATTTTATTCGAATAACTTATGAAGTTTCGTGAATTTATATTAGTTTTTATTCTGTAAAATATGTACTGTTTTCTAAATGGCATTTTTGTAACGCGTCTAACTTGATTTTAGTATATTTAATACACTGCTCAAAAGCTATATACTTTAAATATAATCATATTCAATTATATAAGAGTCAGTTTGTTTTAATTTGTATAATACCCAAAGTTTGCAGGTAGAATTCCATCCGTTGCATATCCTAGATTTTCAAGAAACCATTTCTGCTTTCTTTTCTGCCACTCCATTTCCATAGATTTTTTTAAATAATTTCTCCGTAAATTTTATGTTTCACTTTTGATACTTTTGTTTTTTAATTAGCTCATCTGATTTTTACAACTTAAATTAGGCTTACAATTAGGCGTGTAATCAATAGTATTCACAAGGAATTGTACAAGGTTTGTTTTGTATAAAAATACGTTAAATTTGTTGTTTTGTAAAATTAAAAAGTTGTGTGTGTGTGTATATGTGTTCATAAAATCTTAAAAGCTAAACAGACGTTGATATAAACTTAATTAGCACGAACTCGCTTCACCCACAAAAGTTTTTGTTTTAAAATTAATGTTTATTGTTAACATGCTCGAGGCAGCAACAACTAATTGTAGGGTGTGTGTGTGTAGGTGTGTGTGTGTGTGTGTTAATCACCTTATAGCTAAAAACGCTGCCATTATCATAAACTAACACTAAACGTTACTTAAGATTGTGTAGTTAGCCTAATTATGTAAATATGTAATTATTATTAGGAGCAATACTACGCCTAGAATTTTTCAGTGACTTTTGTACAAAGTGAAAAAAGAGCTTCGTTTTCCGTTTACCGTTTGCCGTTTTATTTCTGTTGCCATTAACAAATTGCAAATTATCCTAATAGCCAGGGCGTGCGCTGGTCGTCTGCAACTGCGTCCAGGAACTGCTATCACAATTTTAATTAATCATCTTTCGTTTGATTTACATATAAACACTTGAATACAGTGAAGCACTTTGGTTGGCCTCACATGAACGCATTTGGCCAGGCGGCAATTGCTGGTTAGCTTTCCATGGGTCTAACTTGCTGCAGTGCCGCCTCCGCGTTGCCCGCTGTGGCAGCTGCCGCTGCTGCTGCGGCACTGTTGCAGTGCTGCTGCGGTGCATTTGTGTTGGCTGTTGTGGTGTCGGCGCTTAAAATGTTGCTGGCGCCGCTGTTGTTTCCTCCACTGCCGCTAACACTGCTGTTGGCCGCATTGTTGACAACGCCTCCGTGTATGCTGGATGTAACTGTGGCTGTTGTTGCCACAGTTGCCGCCGACGAGCTTGACTGCGCTGCTGCTGAAGCTGCAATCGTTGTGGCGCCTAGCGGCACTTGGCCAAAAGCCATTGCTGTTGCGGCGCCGCTGTTGCTGTTGCTGTTGCTGCTGGTGCCGCTACCGCTGCTGCTGGGCGAGTGCAGGACTTTGTAGCGCGTGTAGATGCGATACGGCGTCTTGGACGTATCCTTCTGCAGCAGCGATTTGGTTTTGCTGGTGGCGCCCCAGCCGCTGGCGTTGATCTGCTCCGGCGTCTTGCCCAGCAGCCAATCGCTGCAGTGCTGCTGCAGCTGCTCGCTGACATGTTGCTGCAGCCACCGGTTGACGTAGCTGTGGAAGCGCGTGTACTTGGCCTGCGTGACGCGGCAATGACTCTGTGGAAACGTGAAACGAGATAGATTCGAATTCAAACATCAGAAATCTAATGTCCACTCACCTTTTTGGCACGACGCACTGCATCGTATTTGAGTAGATTGAGATTCTTGCTGGTCACAAAGCAGCGTC
Organism: Drosophila micromelanica; assembly: GCA_004143825.1. Classification (NCBI taxonomy): domain Eukaryota; kingdom Metazoa; phylum Arthropoda; class Insecta; order Diptera; family Drosophilidae; genus Drosophila; species Drosophila micromelanica. The sequence goes on along the minus strand of SCDY01000713.1, from coordinate 27,734 downwards.
CGTTGCTGGCGTTTGTGCTGATCTCGTCCCGATCATTAAATGCATACTGCTCCGCCAGGCCCGCTTGTGGGGCGCCCAAGCGTTCCGGTGCGCGTTTACTCCAACTGTTGTTGTTGTTGTTGTTATTATTATTGTTATTATTATTATTGTTGTTGTTTGTATTGCTATTGTTGGTATTTGGCGTTGCCACGCCTGCACCAGCAGCAGCCGCAGCAGCATTTGCATCAACGTTGCTGCTGCAAATACGCTTCTGTTCGAACAATTGACGCACTTGCTCCTCGTGCAGCTGCGAGCGTCGCTTGTTGCGCAGCAAAAAACGCGCTTTTCGAGCGCCGCGCACCAGCTGCAAAATTGACAAGAAAAATGGAAGAGAAGAGAATTTGCATTAAGTACATTTGGTTTAAAAACAAATAAAATTCTTTAAACATATTGTGTAAATGCAGTTTAACATGCTTATACAAAACAAATGGCAAGAGTTAATTAAATATAAATTCAATTCATAGTATGTCTGAGTGTATGCGTAAGTGTGTGTGTGTGTGTGTGTGTGTGTGTGTGTGTGTGTGTGCGTGTGTGTGTGTGTGTGTGTGTGTGTGTGTGTGATGAGTCAATAACAAAAACTAGACGAGACGAGTTACAAGTTCAAATAGAAGAAGGAATCAAAACAAAAAGACACAAACTGTGAAAAGTACCAGGCCAACACTGGACACACATACTCTTACACACTCACACACACGCACACACAATTACAAATACATTCACAATCACAACAACAGAAAATTACATTTAAAGCGTTTTTTGCCTTTCGACACAACATTTCATACAAATATATCATTTGGCTAATTAATTAAAAATTAATTTATATGCATACGTAAGATGTAAGGCATAACTTACCTTGCGTAAAACTTAAAAGCGTATTTAACTATACACACTAAATATATATGTAAATATATTGATTTAAATATATACATTATGTATGTATGTATGCCACACACCAGCTGCACTAAGCCCACAACAAAATGAAATCGAAATGAAGACCAACAACAAAAACCCAATTTGAAGCACCTAAACAACGCTCAGTTATATATAAGTATATATCTATATTTTTCAATTGATATTTTTTAGGTGTAGAGAAGTTATAAAAAAGTTATTAATTACATATATAACACGGCTACGTTCTGCCTGCTGTAAGAGCAGTAGTTTCCATTTAAAAATTAATTTTTTTCTCACTCTTTCCTTCGGACATCCCTTTACAAAAATTTGCTACACTGAACACTTAAACTAGACGATAATACATACATACAAATATTATTTACATTTGTTTTCTTTAATTTATACGTTTGGATTGCTCTAGTATTTTGTGGCTCTTAACCAACACAGTTTTCGATAACATATCGGCGCGGCAATCGATCAGAATATGCAGTTGCCACCCATACACACGCATACACCACTTGCCACCTATTGCTCAAATTTTTACTCTCTTTGGACTCTCTTTCTTTCTTTCTACAATCACCTGGCATTGTTCTCATTTTTTTTGGTATTTGTTATTTTTGCTTGAGTTTAAAGACAAAACGAATGAACGCAACATAATAAACTAAATTAGAAATACTTGCAATAAATGCGTGCCTTTGAGAATATTATTTTAAAACTACTAGTTAACGTATTAATGTATGCATATAACTTATGTGTTCTCTTTTGGGTATGTACTGAATTTACATATGTATGTTTTGGCTTTTTACATTCAAATGTTCTCTATTTATGTATATGTGTATAAATGGCTGGAGATGGATGTGTTAGTGTGTATGCGTGTGTGTATGTGGTGCTGATGGTGGGGGTGGCTGGATGAAAACTGTTTTCGTTGTTATTGTTGTTGCGTTTTTTTTTTGTATTTTTTTGTATTTTTTTTCGTTTTTGTTGGTTGGTTAATCTCAAAAAACAAATTCATTTTATTACTATTTCATTTTGCAATACGACTTTTTCTTCTTCTTATTCAATGAAATTATCAAAACTATTTTGTTATTTCAAGCCTTGGAATTGACCTGGTACAAAAAATAAATTGGAAAAAATGAGAGAAAAAATGCAGAAAAAAGCATTAATTAGTGAACATTTTTCTTTTGGTTTCGGTTGTTTTTTTTTAAGATTTTATTTTTTGTTTGGTTCGCATACGGATATGTGGGCGATTGGTAGGCGGCATGTTGAAATGAGAGACGAAACGGAAAGGAAAGAGAACGATCAAAAGAAAGTTGTAGAAAATTAGAAAATGTGCGAAAAGCGCTTCGATCCCGCAAAATTAAAGTAGATAATGAAAATCAATATATAATAATAATAATAATTTTAAAAAATGAAACTGTCAAAAGATCGATTTCTTTTAGCGCATGTGGATGATCTAAGAGAGAACGTAAATATTTATATACAAACGCAATGCAAGAGAGCAATACAATATGTTCGTATATGTACACATATGTATGTAAATAATAACGATAAACATAATAATAATAATACAAATATTTCTCTGTATGGTAATTAGCTTATTTGAATGTTTTAACTAGCTGGAATACATAACGGAAGACCATAGTAACGATGGCCTTGAGGGTTTCTCTTTCTATTTTTTTTTAAGATAAGCTACAGTACTTTATAAATTAATAATTAATAATTATCCTAAATTAAAGGGTGTTCTATGTTTCATCAGTGAAATTTTAGAAATCTTTTAGGTAAGATGTATATTGAATTGAATTTAATATATTTGCAGACAATAAACGGATCAGAAATTAAAAAAAAAAAAAACATCGAGAGTTTCTACTATTGTATTTTTCAGGTACTTATTGTTTAAGTTGGCTCATTTCATTGAATTTGAAATAAATTGGACTTTTAAGTATATTAATCTCAACTCTTGCCAGATAAAAAGATAGCTTAAACTATCGAAACTAGCCTTAGCTTAAGATTTCCAGTTGTAATTGGGTTAGAATTTAGTCGAGTCGTTAAATGAAGTGAATTCGTAAACTAAACTTAACAACAACAAAACAAACAAATGAACACAACAGAGAATACACAAACAACATGGTTAACCACTCGTCAAGCACACACAAAGCTGCTGCTGCTGTTGCTGCTGCTGTACGCTGATCGCTTATTTCTTTGATTCAATTATTTGAATTTCTTTCTTTTTTTGTTTTTCGTTTCACTCACCTCGGCGTTTTCCTCTTCTTCCTCCATTTTGATGTCGGACGTTTCCGCCAGGCTGTCATTGCCTGTTGCTTGTTGAGCGTTGTTGCCGCTGTTGTTGTTATTGTTGTTGTTGTTGTTGTTGTTGTTGTTGTTGTTGTTGTTGTTGTTGTTGTTGTTGCTGCTGCTGCTGTTGCTGCCACCGCCCATTGCTGGATTCGCCAGGCGCTCAACATATTTGCTAAACTTTTGCGCCTTCAACACCGTTGGCTTCTCCACCTCCTCCGGCTCCGAATCGAGCAGTTCGATGGTCACACGACAATCAATCTTGTACTGTAATTTGTAGGAAGGGTATTATTGTTAAAGCATTCACAATTCGACGAGGAAATAGTCAACTACTACTACGGTTATTTAACATACAATGTACACTTTGAAGCAGTTCTCCTCGTTCAGTATGCTCTCCGCCTTGCGCTGGTAGCCCATCTCGCGCTCGTAGCTCTTGTGGGCGTCGCGACAATAGCCGCCGGTGCTGCTGCGCCTCTGTTCGCTGGCATAGAGCTCCACGCAGTCGAGAGCGGCACGCTCCGTGACGCAGTACTGCAGCTGACGGACGGCATTGGAAACAACCTGGTGGGAATTCGATTGGTTAGTGTATTCCACGTGTGATTGTCAATTAATCTTACCTTATCCAGCGTAAAGGATATATAGGCATAGATGCCAAACATTTCGCGCATGGTATCCTCAAAGGTATTCGAGTCCATGTTGCCGTCGAGCACATTCTTCAGCATATCGAGAAACGTGGGATAATAGTCCTCCACTTGCACATCCGGCTTCGGTTTCAAACGCAACGCCGTCGCCGTACTCTCGCGTCGATTGATGCGACAGCGCTCCTCCTCGATGGCCAGCAGACGTGCCCGCTCGTACATGACGTGCAGGCGATCACAGAGGATGGCGTGCAGGCGCAGGAACAGGTACCAATTGTTGTTGGCAAAGAACAGTGAATAGGATTCGTCCTAGAGTAAGGTAAAAAGGAAATTTTTTAAATAATTCATTGGATGAATTGAAGATTAGCTCCACTTACCTCTCGTTGGCCCTGCGCGTGCGGTGGCAGCATCGAGGGATTCGCTATATCTCCCTGCTCCTGCTTGACATTCAGGTCGCTGCTGGCGTTTGCCGCCGTTGCCGTTGCCATCGCAGCTGCATCTTCGCTCCGCCTGGGACTCGCTGCCGCTGTGCTGCTGCTGTTATTATTGCTGTTGCTGTTGTTGGGTGTGCTTGAGGCTGCCTCGTCGGCTGCTCGATGCGCATCTGGCTCGGACTTTTCTTTAACATCACCGGCTGCTGCTGCCGCAGCTGCAGCTGACGAGGTGGACGGCGTTGCATCATCGGCAGTTGCTGTTGTTGTTGTTGCTGCTGCTGCTGCTGGCAATGTTTTGGTTGAATCCTCCGTCTCCTTTTTAATGGCCGGAGCAGCTACTCCGCTGGCGCTGACAACATTGCTATTAACGCCGCCTCCTCCGCTGCTGCTGCTACTTGCGTTGCTGCGCGCCGGTGAGGCGCTCTCGCTGGGCGTGCCGCCGCCCCCGCTGCCAGCGCCTTTGGGGACGCGACTCAGCGGCGAGTCGACTTCCATTTTAGTGTCATCTACCAAAAATGGAAAGGCTATAGAGAAAGGCGTGCAACAGCAAACAACACAACAACAAGAAATGTTTGTTTTGTTTTGTTTTGTTTGTGATGGTGATCGTGTCGGATACGTTTGTTTGGTGGTGTTGTGGTTGTGGTGGTTGGTGCGTTCCGCCCATTTTTTTTTTGTTTTTGTGTTGGGCGGTTGTTAGTCAACAAATTATGCAATTCAATATTACAGTTGGTTAAATTACAAATTACAAATTATATATTGCGAATTTGCAAACGAACGGTAAATGCATGATTGCAAATTTGGTCAGTTATCAATTTTTTATGTTTTTGTAAAAAGGAGAAAAAAAGAAAAAGAAAACGAAAAACATTCACTAAGTTAAAAATACTTGAAAAAATAACAAATTGTTTTGTTTAAGGCATTGTTTTTGCATTAAATGCCGGTTAGATAGTTATATTATCTATTGGATACGTAAAACTTGTTAGTAGTAAAAAAAAACAAATAAAATTTATTCATAATCAAAAATTAAATACAAAATTAAAGTACATTTTAGGAGTGCAAAATACATTTCAAATGATTGTGTTTTTGTGTACAAAGTCCTGCATGAGAAGTTCAAGGAATTATTTGATTAAATATTATAAATGATTTATTACTGCGTTTATTCTATAGAATTTATCAACTCATTATCAATATTTATCAAAAATATTATTATTAAATTATAAAGCTTGCATATTTTTTTTTGTAGTAAATAATTAATTTAATGTAATAGATACCGAACTAAATTATTATTTTTTTTTACTAACATTCAAATTAATTTTCAAGATTTCATCGAAACAAAAGTTTCAAATTTTCATATTTTATTTATTAATTAATTATGAAAGATATATAGTATTAATATTTATTTTGATTTCTTTGTGACAAATGATCAAATTTCAGAACGCAGTGTTAGACTAATGTCAAAGATCAATGAGAATATATGTGAATAATATATTGTGTACTCATGCAGGGCTCTATAATGTATGTGTTCAAAAGGCTACGCAAATCAGAAATCAGCCCTTAAGCACATACATATATAGATAGTATAATTATTGATTATTGAGCAGTTAATCGTAGGTGTTGTTTGTGTTAGTCTGTGAAAGTTTGTAGCTTTTGCTGCTTACCGTCATCGCGTTCATCATCGCTGAGCGGCTGGCGCGGCGCAAAGAATAGGTCAGGCACAAATTGTCGAATGATCTGTTTGATTTTCTGCTTCTCCTGCTTCTGGATGCCCGTCTGGCGCTTGACATGATGTATCAGCAGATTGGCCGCATCGTCCAGTATGGTCTTATCCTTGTATGGCAGCACCAGATGCGGCCCGGCCGCCTCCATGGCATCATCCTCCTGATCGTGACGCTCATCGTAGAGCGTCTCAATCTCATTGAACAGACTCTTGGAGCGCAGGGCTTTCATATCGTTGGGCTTGAAATTGATCGCCTGATGGTCCAGCGATTTCAGATAATATTTCTCATTTTGTTCGCGCCACTGCTTATTGAAGTTCTGTAAATATGGAAAACTCGGATGAGATATTGTGATTTCAATTACAAATTTATGCACAAACCTTTTGAGCATCCCGCCACTCCTCCTCCTTGACCTTGAGACGTTTAAGGACAATTGGCACCGCCACCGACGGATTCTTTTTCATGCCCTGGATTATCTCACCGGATTTGTCACCGTAAATACGATGAATGGCGCGCTGATGTATCGTCTGAGATGTGCCGCCCAAATGATCATCCAAATGATATTTGGCCAGCTCCTCGGGCGACATGCGCGACATTTTCTTTTGTACATTCTCCAGGACACGTATCGTGGCGCTGTTCACCTCAATCACCAGATCCAGCTCGAAGCGTTCGTCCTCAGTTCTGTGAATATTCCTTTTGTTTAGAGCGTTTGTTGATTGGTTAATTCATAAAAATATAAACAAAAGCCAAAAGAACAGAAACAGTAACAAACAGAATGGAAACAGAAAAGAAAGAACAAGAATAGACAGGTGGGGAGAAGGAAGGGCTTCAGTTGAACTCCGTCGACACTCACCTGTAGATCGTCTCCTCGAACTGTGTTTTGCGTGAGGTAACAAATGTCGAATCCTCACTGGCCCACGTCGGAAACGAGACCCATTTATCGTTGAGCACATCCCGGCACAGAGCCGTCCGTCCGCTGCACTTCTTCGGCACCGTGGACTGCGGCAGGGCGCAATAGGAGGCGCCCAAGCGTTTGCACAGCGACAAGTCCACATCCTGTACATAGTCGGTGCTCTGGTGACTGCTCGCCCGATCGTGAGAGCTGCTGTTGCTGCCCTGGCGTTGGGTGGCGGCCAGCGGCATGCCATCGATAAGGCCGCCGGCGCCAGTCAACTGGCCGGACATGGGCGGGCCGAGGAAGTCGGTGAACCAGCGCAATAGATCCGGGAATTTCATTAGAAACGGCGAGACAAGACCGAGCAGTTCCGTCTTGGAGACAATCTCCTGATTGAAGAGCGTCAAACAGCGCAAGAAATTGTCGTAGACCTCGGGACTGCGCAGCGCCTTTCGCACCTTGTCAAAGAATGCCGCATCCGAGATGGTGCACTTGCGCGATGCCTCCGAGAAGCTGACATCCCGACAATACGGCTTTGGTCGTTTCGCCGGCGGCGGTCCGCTCCCGCTGCCAACCGATACCGCCGACAGGTCATCGACCACTTGCTGCTGCTGCTGTTGCTGCTGTCGCCGGTTGCTGCTGCTGCTGCTGCTCGAATTGTGCGCATTGTGATGCGGATGCGGGTGCGCGGGCAGCTGCTGTTGCGCGGGCGTCACATAGCTGGGAATATTCGGCGAATTGCGATCCAACGAATTGTCATTCAGGTGATGCAAGTGCTGGATATTGGCGATGCCACCATAGCTGGGCGATTTCTTTTGCGACATGTTCGGATGCCCGGCCACATACTTTTGCGCATGATGATTGTTCCGCTGTTCGAGGACAGCGCCAACGCCGCCAGCACTCCCGCGCAGGCCACCGGGCGGTGTGCCGCTCGATAATAGATGTGGCGGCGGTACGCCCGGATGCCGCAGATGTTGCTGCTGTTGTTGCTGCTGCTGCTGCAGCTGCTGCTGGGCCAGGCCATGGTAATCCTTATCGTAGATGCTGCTGCTGCTGATGATGTGATTCTGCTGCTGCACGGCACAGGATTTGATGCTGACGCTGGTGTTCACCGCCGACAGATTGCCAATGGCGGCGGCATGCGCATGCGCGCTGCTGCTGTCGATCTGCGAGAGCGTTGCTCCGCTGCTCAAATGCAGCGGGGAGCCGCTGTTCGGCACCGCCGACGGTGAGGCCGACGACATGCTGATGTGGGCGCCACCACTCAAAGTGGCCGTTGTTGTGGTGCGCTGCTGCTGCTGCTGTTGTTGCTGCTGCTGCTGTTGCTGTTTGTTGTGATGATCGTTGTGCAGCGCCGACTTGGACATGTATTGTGCGGCGGCGGCGGCAGCGGCGCCTGACTGATGATTGGTGGCATCCGGCAGGAATTGTCCAAATTCACGCAACAGATCTTCGTCCTGGCCAAACAGCTTGGCCACCTGCGTGTAGACCTCCTGTTCGGTTAGCATTTTGCCCTGATTCAGGCCGCTGCCGCTGCTGCCCTCCTTCATCACCTTCTGCTCCTTTTGATAGGCGTGCAGTATCTCCAGGAATTTCTTATACTTGGCCGGCTGGCTTTGGAAACGATTCTGCGCGAGATTACACAAAGCAAACAATTAGTATTCATATAGGAGGGACATAGAGAGAGTGAGAGGTATTTCTTACCTTGATTTTATTCACATAGGTTATGGCGTGATTAAATTCCACTGGCTGATTTTGCTGGCCCGTCGTCTCGCCCAGCAGTATGGACTGATGCGCCTGCTGGATGTGATGTAGATTGTGCTGGGCAGCTGGGCCAGCGTGTGGACTAAGCTCACTCAAAGAGTTCGGCGTCGGCGGTCCAACTGCGATGCTGCCGCCGGCCGACGTTGTCACGGTTGCGGCCACTTGGCCGGGACCGCCCGCGGGCGTTATGGTTGCACGTTGCTCTCCACGATCCCGTGAATAATTCTGTGGCACATATGGCGATACACCGACACCACCGACTCCGACTTCAACGTTGACGACGACGCCGCCTGGCGGTGCCGCTGAGCTGCTCGTCACGTGCACATGTCCGCCCGGGGATTGGGCGGCGCCCGTTGTTGGCTGCAGTGCGTGTATTGTCGTCTGGGTGAGCGAGGCGCCACCGTGGGTCATCAGGTTGACGGCACCAGCCGTTTGTATCTGCGCCACAGCCGCGGCAGCGGCTGCCGCAGCCGCACCACCCGGGCCGCCAGGACCACCCGGACCCTGGGCCTGCGTCAGTGGCTTTAGCGTCGTGTGCGAGTTGACGCTGCTCGCCAGCGGACTGTTGTTGCCGGCGGCGGCTATCATGTGCACGGTGCCCGTGCTGCTGGGCGCACCAGGTGGCGATGGCATCGAGACAACCGGCACTGAGCATCCGAGTGCATCGGAATGGATTTCGATCTTATAGCCGGGCGGCAGAAACATATTGAAGCCATAGATCAGCTCCGTGTGGCCCTTGAACAGCGTGGAGACGCGCTCAATGACGCCGGGTGTGTCGATGCAGTGCGACTTGAACTCCTTCATGATGTCCAGGAAGTTGTTGTAGATCTGCGGCTGATCTGCGTATTGGTATTTAACCTGATCCAGGTAGCTCAGCGCATCCTCCACTTTAAGACGCGGCGCAGCACTGCCGCCACCGCCCGCCGACTGTCCCTGCGGTGGCGTTATATTGCCAGCACCTGGACCAGCACCAGCACCAGGTGCAGCTCCGGCACCGGCTCCAGCTGCAACGCTCGGTCCATTGGGCGGCGTTTGCTGTGCCGCCAGCTGGGCTGGCGATTGCGTCTGCTGCGCCGTTGTTGTCAGGCTGCTGACCGCGTTCGTTTGGGTGCCGCTAATCGTGCGCTGTCGTATGGTGCCCGTCTGACAGCTGCTGGATACTGTTTGGGAGCCACCACCTCCACCTGCACCGCCGCCAGTGGCACCAGCACCGCCGCCGCCGCCAGTGACATGTATCTGGACCGCATTGCCATCGGCTGTGCTGGCCTTCAGAGTGCCGCCCGCTTGGATGGAGGCAACGCTGTAAGCTGTGCAAAAAGCAAAAATAGAGTAGCATGAGCTTCAGTTTCTATGTAATTCAAGGATATTGAGTGGCACTTACATGTGGTATACTGCAAGGTTTGTGTGCCCGCGGTGCCTGTGGAGACGACAACGCCGCCGCCGGCGGCACCAATGCCAGCAGCGTTTGTTTGGGCGCCGGTGCTGGCGCTATCGACAATGCTGCTCGTTGTTTTAAGATTCGTTGCCGTCGGCGTTGTGGACGGCAGATAGGCAATGGTCTGTGCACCGCCATGCTGGGGCGTCAACAGGCGATGATGAATCGAACCGATGCCGCTGATGGTGGCGCTGTGCGCATTCGGTACCACGGTATTAATGGTGACACCGCCGGCTGTGTTGACGCCCACGCTGGTTGTGCCGCTGTTTGCACCGCCTCCTCCTGGTCCTGGGCCAGAGCGTGTGCCAAATTGGACTTCATCGATGCGCGTACGTTTCATCATGCTTGGAGTGAATTTTAAGTTGATTGCTGCTCCGCTTTAGGATCTAATGCCGATTTCTTCTTCCTCTTCTGCTTCTTGTTGCTTGTTGCGTTGTTCTCTACTATTCTTAATATGGGGGCTGGACACCGCCGCCGCCACCGCCGCCGCCGGGTGGGTGGGGTGTGGGTTAAATCGCTCTCTACGAGCGTATATAGTAGGCAACAAACGGTCGTGGTCGTAACTGGTAACTATAACTGGACTGCAGCACTTGCTCTGCTCGTGTATCCAACATATGTTGTTCGGTTTGTTGCTGTTCTTGTCTATGCATTTGGATATAGACGCGCCAGTCCGCTTTAGCGGCAGGCAGCAGATGTGCTCGAACTGCTTCTTCTTCTTTGCGTGTGCGTGTTTTTAGCTAAGGTTTCGGCGCTGCCTCTAGCGCTGCCACGTCGCTATCGCAGTTGTGTTCTTTTCTTCTCTGTCTTGTCTTGTTGACGTTGCAGCAGTCACTGCAAGCAAAAAAAAAAAAAACAATAGGAAATAACAGATATTAAAACAAGCGTGAAATTAGGCGAATACACACAAACAATTGATAAATTTATTTAACTACTAGCGGAGCACTCATCCCACAGCCGAACGCTAACCGACGATGACATACTTTTTTTTATTTTTTTTTTTTTTTTTTAAGAAAACAACAACAAACAAAGCTGATGTCGATCACTCATAGATTATTTTGAGTAAGTTCGCAATCAGCTGATGTGCTCACAAACCATCGATACTTGTATATCGATTGTCGATATTATTTTTCTATGCCTATTAACAATGTATTCTAGTTTTTTTCGTGATACATTTTAGTTGCCAATTTTTTTTCTTCAGAAAAATAGTTAATTTACACATTCTTATGAAATTAAAAATTATTCGACGACAAATTCTTCACTAAATCCACAACACACACCACTCAACTATGCATGCTCACGTACTAGTAGAAAATTATTTCTTTGTACGGCCGCAGCCAATAACAACTACACTAAAAGCAACATCAGCCAAACGAACTGAGGGCTGAGAGCAGAGCGCGCATCAGATCAAAGAGTCATCCGTTGTGTCTGTGCGTGCGTGTGTTTGTGTGTGTAAGTAAGCACAACCGGAATTGGGCGCGCGCGCGCTTTGTTGTTATTAACGGGTACAGTAAAAACTGGCAAGGGAGGGCAGCAGCAGCAGCCAAAAGAGTGCCGAGCTTTTTTTATGACCCATGCACGACGATGACGACGTCAACTTGCATAAAATCCACAGCGAGTGTGTGACATGAGAGCGCAGGGGGGCTCACAAAGGGGGTGCACAGGGTGTTTGCATGATGTATATACACAATTTACAAGAGGCACGAACGCAGCGCAGCAGCCGCCGCCACACAAAAGAATGAGTACATAAACCGATGGTGGTGGTGGTGGTGAGGCGGCTGCTTCTCTCGCTGATTGCTTTCCTCCTTTCTTTTATTTCTGCTGCAATAACATGCAAAAGAGAGCGACAGCGAGAGAGAGCGAGTGCGCCCGCGCACGCATCGAGAGCGACAGAGAGTAAGAGCGAGGGCAGAATATTTGTTTTGTGGCGCAGTTTGGATATTTTCATTTTTTTTTCTTACTTCTTGTTAACGTTGCCTCAACAACAGCAACAACTATAAACAAGTATTTGGCGGGCGCTCAACAAATACAACAACCACAACTAAGAACGAGAAGCAAGCCATTTGTGCTTTCTGCTCCCCGTGTGAGTGCGTTTTCGTGTCGTTCAAAGTGTAAATATAACTTGAATTTAGAAGCTATTGTATATGTGCGAGTGTTTTTGAATGTATGCATGTTTGTTTGTACACATGCATACATACATATATGATAGCGGGAGCCAGTGGTACGCAAAGACCATGGGACAACTCTATTGCCACCTCCTCTGTGTTAAATATTGCTAGCCAACCAAGGCAAAAAATTTAGAATTGAATAAAAATTAAATATTTAGAAATGTGTATGCATTTGTAAACAACAAATTACAGTAATTTGCCTTTGAAAACTGTACCGGAGCCCACACAGCACACTTTAGTTATCAAAAAAAGAGAGAGGGAGCAGCCAATAATCCTTCAGTGTTATGGCCAAATGCGAAAAACAAGTTGAAAACGTTTGTCGCGGCATACGGCTCTCCCATTCTCTCACTCTCCATCTCTCTCAATTACTGTGTGTGGCCTTTTGTTGTTATTGCTCTGTTGTGCTGCTGTCCGTATTTTGGAGCAATGCGACCGCCATACCACATAAACACACATGAGCATCTGCGTATGTATGCGAGTGTGCAAATATGTATTGGTCGCTCTCGGTGAGCGCCATTGCAGAGCTCGAACAAAATTGGGGCGTTCGTTGTAGATGTTGTTCGTTCATGTGCGTGTATATGTGAAGGGGAGACATGTGGGCAAATTTTCCCTCCATTTTTTCTTATTTTTTTTTTTTTTTTTGTATTCATCATAGCTGTATAGTTGTATTACGTGCATACGTCTATTATCTTATCTGTTTTGTTATGTATGCACAGCAGGGAATAGCGCAAATGTAAGCAAGGAGTATGCAAAAATATTTTGCTTTAACGGAAACTTCTTAATTTATTTATTTTTTGCACGGTATATTTTCTTGTTTGGTGTATTAATAGTATTTTTTCACTCACACTGCACACTTTGACTCGGGACTGGCTAACACTCTATACGCTATTAATAAATTTTGCAAATACATAAAACATATGGATGTGTAGAGAATTATGTACCTACATATGTATATTCATGTATACTATAGACAACGTTTTGAGTAAAACAAAATACAACAAAACAAGAACAACAAACCAGAAGGTAGACTGGTAGATTCAAGCTCATAGCCCAAGTAGTCGGTCGGATAGTTGTGAGAGTGAGCGAAGATGCTCTCATTGAAACACTCACATTCACATGTATAAAAAGAGGGACAGAGAGAGAGAGGGAGACTCTTGGAGCCGCTGGCCAAGCCAGCTGCCAGTGAGCTATTCTGTATTGGGAGCCCATTTATATATGCACGCATACAATCTAAAAAAATGCGCGTACATACATATGCACAAAATATATATGTATATATATACAGACGTACATGCGAATGGCGCATCAAAGCAAAAGTCGAGATAAGCGCACGAACTGAGAACAGACGGACGAACGAACGAATGAACGAACGAAAATAAAACGACACTACGTTGAAAAAATACAGTCAGTTCACCAAGCAAGCCACAAGCAATGTTAAAAACTTGTCTGTATGTGTATACGCGTGTTTGTGTCTGTGTGTGTGTGTGTGTGTGTGTGTTGAGTGCGAGCAGCCCGTCGACGACTTTTTGTCTGTGCGCTTTATATGTATATGTATGCATGTCTTTTGTGCATGTCGCCTGCGTGTGTGTGTGTGTGCCGTCGTCGTATATAAAACCAATTGAAATTGACCTAACCTAAAAATTTTGTATTTTTCACAAGTTTTAGCTATGAGCAAGTACGCAGATGGTATAAATTATCATATAACTAAACTGCTTTTACACATTTGGGTAATATTTCGGTCAGTTTTCATATTTTATCCTCACCCCGCGAATAGGAACTTACATCAGAAACGGTATACATATGTATGTATGTATTTTCGAAAAGTGTATATATGCACATATATATACATACATACATAAGTGTATTTACTATAAACCGTTGGCTTGTTATTCAAAACTTTCACGTTTTACGCAGTATTTTGCACTAGCATTTATTTTACTCTGTACAACTTTTAACCTTTTTCTTCTTCAGTACATAGATCTTGAATAGTATTGTATTGTGTGTATGTATTAGATCAGTTTTTCACAATTTTTTAGTAGTTTATTAACAAATACTACGCGGCAAACGGATGTTTTTTGAAAACGATTGCACTATTGAATTTAAATTCAAATTCACTTTTTAACAATTTTCCTCCCAGTGAATTTCTACAGATATTCACAAAAATTTGGCGAGGAAACGTTTTCGTACGTCTTAACGCCGCCGCAAACATTTTCGATTAAACGACGGCCAGTGTGAGCAAAGAAACAAAAGAGCGCGAAAGGCGGAGAGAGAGCGAACCAGCGCCAGAGAGCGAGAGCGCGTCAGAAAAAGAAACGGGTGGATGAGAGGAAGAGTAAATGCGCGCGCACAGTGTTGCTTTGGAATTCTTCATTTTCATTTTCGTGGCTGTTGTTGCTATTGCTACAATGGCAACGGACGACAAGCAGCAGCAGAAGCATATCAAACAGGGAGGCAACGCAGCGCAACATCAAGCCCGTCGAGCATAAAAAAATGGGGAAAATACTGCTTTGAGTATAAAAGTAAATACATGCTTATGTACATTTACAATAAATATATATACACTCAAACACATGTATTTGACGGTACGTAACGAGTCTTGTTGCTGTGCGTTCAAATTGCAATCTGTGTGTGGCAGAAAACATTTCGTGGAAACAGCCGAGTGGATGGAAGTGCGGAATATTGTAGCACGCTGTATTCGAGTCAAGCCAAGCACGCCGCCGCCACGCCACGGACAGAAATGTTCGGCATTGGAGTAGAAAAGTGGTTGCTCATAAGCAAAGAATGATGCAAAAATCACGGGTTTTAATCGTAATTTATTGTTATTCGAACCCAACATTTTTCGATGTGTAATCTAAAAAAATGCTTCACGAATTTAACCAAAGTGCAAAAATGGCTCATAAACTTCAATACGTAAAGCTTACGTAAGTGCAAAAAGCACAACGTGTATTACATGTGGTGTGACAGAGTCAGCAGCATGACTGTCGTCAAATAACCGTAACAGGGTGTTGCGACTGTTTTGTCATAACGTGCATAGCAAAGTGACGGCAACAGTGTGTCCGCATAAATTTAAACACCCTGTACAGACACATTGAGAGAGAGAGAGCGAGTGAAAGAGAGCCAAGTGGGTGAGAGATGAGAACACCCACATTCAGCCAATGACAGAAATACAGGCTACACTCACGAGTCAAAGTAACAGCGATATTGCAGTACATAATGAAATCGACAAAACTGAAAATCAGAAACCAAACAGACGAGTAGCTGGCGACAACACTGCCACGGTTACACTTTGCGGCGGCGGCGGCATACACCTTGCCTCACCTCACCTTACACTTGACTCACGCACACACACACACACACACGCAGTTATGTACACATACAAATGTGTATATTTCTTGCAAGTGGTGGTGAATTGGTAGTTTTTGCTGCTGCTGTCAAAACGAACGGAAACGAGAAGAAGCACGAATACAGAGACACCACAGCGGGCATAGAAAGCAACCAGACAATTCGAGCACAAGGTAAAAAAAAGTGGATGCAAGTTGCGGTGATGCCAACGCCATCTCACCATGGCAATGGCTAAGACAGACATACATACGTATGTTCGTATATACACGCACACTGACTGGCCAGCAGAGAGCATTGGTCTTTCTGCTCTCTGCAATGGTCAAAACACATGTTGGAATTTGATCGGTCCCGAGAAAGAGCAACTAAACTTTGAATGGGGCTGGCTGCAGCCAGCGTAGCGACGGCGAGAAGCGTCAATAAAAAAAATCTGTATACTTGCGAATCGCGCGCTCATCACCATGGTGGTGGTGCTGGTGGTGGAAATGGAAACCTTGCAATTATCGATTTCTTTTTCATGCGCTCACATGCTGCACTGCGCAGCGGGGGCGAAGTGAGAGCCAGCAAAGCTAACTAAACTGTAGATACAGAGAGCGAGAGAGAGCCTGTCACCTGCAGCTGCACGACAACTGCAACAGCGATAGTTGATGCAAATTGAGTGAACAAAATTTTAGAAACACATATGACGACGGCCTGACAAAGTTCAAAGTTCACGAGCAGGCGCCTGTGCAGTTGCATTGGACAAGTAACGCCTACTAAGACCTCACCACACCTCAGCGAAGAATACACCTACAAGCAAAGCAAGTGC
The DNA here is from genome assembly GCA_004143825.1 of Drosophila micromelanica. NCBI lineage: Eukaryota > Metazoa > Arthropoda > Insecta > Diptera > Drosophilidae > Drosophila > Drosophila micromelanica. The sequence goes on along the minus strand of SCDY01000713.1, from coordinate 11,322 downwards.
AAAAGGGACAACCACACTTGTGTGTGTGCATATACAGATATATGTGCATGTGCATGTGCGTGTGCTGCATTATTGCATATGCCAGTGTGTTCTACGTACGAAGGGACTCAAACACGAAAGTTTGTTTGCCTTTTCCAGGTACGCGCTTAATGGTTTTCTGTGTATGTGTGTGTGTTCTCAGTTGTTTTATCTTATATACTAATTGGTATACACCATTTCAGATGCCCCCATGTGCCATTTGACTATTGCGCAACAATAAAAACAACAAGCATATATCGAGTATACATATTATTGTATATAAATATGAGCAACAATAACACAGCAGCTGCAGCACCAGCAGAAACCTAAATATGTTATGTTAAATCAAAAGCAACAGCAACAAGAATAACAACTGTATATATAATTGTAAACTATTTATATTTTTATGCTGCTTTGCATTTATATGTGAATGCAACAAGAATTTCCGTACTTATGTCTGTGTGGTATCAGATAAAAGTGTACAATTACGTGCAAAATCAGCAAAAATATTGCAAAACATTAAAGTGTATTTTATAACAATGCATAATGCATATATAAATACAAGTATAGCTAGAAAGAACAGACGCAAAGCTGAATTGTGATCTTTTATTTAAGAACAACTATTGCATCAATAAGTTTTTAAAAGAGCCAATATCTAATGTTCTATATAATATATAGATTATTTTGTAACAATTAAACTTCAGTTTTATTGAAGAGGTTTTGTAGTATCAAAGTAAATTAGTAAATAGAGAAGCAAAATATGTACAAGTTTCTGTATATTGTAAGCTTATTTATATAAAAGATTGCTAGACTTTGACTTTGTTTATTGACTCAAAGACTGTTTAAGTTTAACTATAGTTTTTGTATTAGGTTGTTATTATAAACAACGAGAATTGGGATTCGTAAACCAGTCTAGTATGTGGCAATAGATGTAGGCTATAGCAGCCAGTGCTTTTTAGAATTAATAATATTTAAATATTGTTTTTCCATGGCACACCAAAAATTGTCTGAGTACAGTGAAAGCTCTATTAGGCAGGTTTTAAGCACATGTTCAAGAAATAACAATAAAACAGAAGCAGCATTGTAAATAAAAATGTATATTAATATTGACAAAATTAGGAAGGTTTAAAGGATTTTTATAAAATTTCAAATGTTTGTTTAGAAAAAACTAAGAATAATTAGTGGACAAACAATTTATTTACTCATCTAAGAAAAATGTACACCCAAAATCGTTTAAAGAGCTTATCTAAACAACTTAAGACGAACTGTTGTTTAAAAGAATATATTGAAAACGTGTATTTAATATACGGTTAAAACTAAAAAAAAAATTATAATAAAAATTTTGAAGACTGATGAAACAAATTATATAATGTTCTATATAAATGAATTGTAAGAACCAAACCTTTCCGGTTAAAAAATACTATTTGCAAACAAAAATAATATTTTTAATATATATTAAAGAAATGAATGTGAAAATAGTACAGAATAAATATAAGAGACGGTCCTTAACGACAAATAGTTTGAGCCAGGCTCATATTTACATAAAAGGTGACACAAAACAAACACAAACGACAACAACAAAAATACGTGTTGGTGCCAAATAGCTAAATTAAGCTGATGCTCAAATACCCTATAAAAATAATAACCAAACTTTATACAGGAAAACTTAATGTCCACGCACATTGTGATAATTAAGAATATATATATATATATATATATTCTTCATCTATAGTTATGCCAAAATATAATCAATTCCTGACATATTTCGCAACGAATTGAGCAGACCCAAAGGCAAGTGTATATATATATATATATATATGCGAAGTGCGATCGTATGTAACTATAACTCGTTTTTCAAGTTTTCACGTCTTTTTGGTAAATGAAAAAAAAAATAAAATAAAATAAACGGCAACAGCCAAAAGCTTCAGCAAAGCCAAAACCAAACCAGACTAGGTTCGTGCGACAAGAAACTAAAAAAAAATTGAGGTCTTATCAAGAAAATTAAACGAGGGGGAGTCGTGCAAAAGGAATATGCTGGAAAGCCTATTTGAACCCCAGATAAACACAAAGGTGCAAAAGAAATTCTTAAAAATATTGAACATTTTGTATTGCCGGCAACTGAAAAAAGAATTGTTTTCTAAAAGAAAAAAAAAATAATAAAAAATAATATCTTTGAAACTATTTCAAACGACTTTTTATACTACAAAAATTTCTGTTTTTAACATTTTATGAAAACAGCAACCACAAAATAATATTATTTTTTGTTCTAAACGAGCTCAAGTTTGGAATGTAAACGACAATATAGCTAGGCGAAGAGAGAGCATATGAATTGCTGCTTTTGGTATTTCATAGAAGATGATGGAGAGAGAGAGCACTCTCTTTGCCGCTCTCAGCTCACGCACACACACAACACTCACACGTTTTCATTTATCGGTGTGCGATTGCAACCGTGTGTTTGTATAAATGATATGCGTCATTGTTGTTGCTCTTTGCAATACCTTCCTTTTTTACAGCAGTATTTATTGTGTGGCATTTTTTATATTTTTATCAAATTATATAGGCGCAAAGGCAGTTCAAAATGTCTACGTTCACAATTTGCAGAGATACACACAGACACACACACGCACATTCACGAGTGCAGGCAATCGGATTGCGGAAATTTGGTTTATACGTATACAAGGCAAGTGCAGCCACAATATTCACAATTACTTAATTAATAATTAATGTGTAAACACTTGTAGGGAATTTCATTTAGCTTAGCTTCACGAACGCTATCGCCGAGCGTAATCAATTGAGGGATTGAGGTTATGTATAAATTACTCACACACACAACACTCATATACATATGTATGTTATATATATACATGTACATGTATATGTATGGATACGTATATAGTAATAGGCGCGCATTTTTTTGCAGCAAATAATATTTATTTAGATATTACATTACACATACCTGGTTTTAGCTTGGCTTGCGGCTTACCATGCCACAAGGTAAAAATCTTTAAATTGTATATTTTTTCACTTAAGCTGGGCAACTGGTCACGTTCACAGATTGTACGCGAAGATTTTGCCAAGATTTGAATGGATTTTTTTCCACTTTTCTTTTATCTTTGCTACGGCAAGGGAAGAAAAGCGCGTGAGTCTCTGCTTCTTATATTTGCAACAAACACACAAACACGCACTCACACACACACAGACGATGCATGCACTTAGAATCGATTTTTATGCTTTTGCTGCTAATGTGCTCCCGTTGCTGACGAAGCTCCAACGCCTACGAACTTTTTGTATGCTCTGCACGTAAAATGCGCCTCCACAAAACTACGCTTCTTTATAAACTTCACATATGTATGCCATATACACATGTACACACACACGCGCACACATACACATACATGCAACGCTGCGTGGCTGTGTTTGTATTTGTTGTTTTTTTTTTGCTGCCAATCATTTACATTTAGCTGGTATATTTTTACTGCTGCAGGCTTCCTGTCGTATGTGTTGCGCGCTGGAATGTGTTGCACTAATTTATGTTGTTGTCTTGGATTAAATTTAATTAGTCGCAACTACTGCGATGTGACCAGCAAGTTGCAGACGCGCGATGAACACAATCGATATGAACGGTTGATAGCACTGCATCGTAACAACTTATCGACCGCCGCCATAAATAGTGGAACTGCCGATGTGGCGGCAAAGTTTTAAAAATTATTGGTCACCCTAATGTGTTATCTACCATGCGATTGTTCGATACATATCATGTATAAGATAATGTTGGTCATATCATTGAAATTTTATTATAAGTGTTATAAAGAAGAAATTATTGAAACACAAAATTACAATATCCTTGTAATTAAATGTTTTTTTATGATAGTTTAAATATAAAATAATTAATATAAATATAAATAAAATTATTAGATTGAGTTTAACATCGCAATTTGAGATTAACTTAACAGTGAGCTTAGCAGCATGTTTCCCAACATTTGCGATGTTGCGCAACATTTGCAGTCCGATAATGCATCTAATCGAATTTTAGTAACACAATCGATACTATCGCTCCCATTTTGTAAATAAACAGTTCACTTTATAAGATATACGCAAATATGTTATTTAAATAAATATATTTAAAATCAATGGGTATAAACAAGGTCTAAATTAAACGCGCTCTACATCAGTAATCGATAGTTTGAAAATTGCATACGTGATGTCTATATCGTCAATTGTTAGGCACTGTTAAAAGCTGTTAAAATCAAATGCATTTCGCGTTTATTTTAAATTTTTCAAGAAGATATAATACAATTTAATAAAATTGAATATTTTACAACTTTTTACCATATATAGTATGATTAATTTTATTTTCTTTTATAGGTCCAAATTTTATATGCAAGAAGCAATGTAAATACTCTGTAAATAACAGTTCATCCAAATGTTAAGGCTTAGCTGCCGTGCTTCTGTTACGAATAATCGGACATTCGTGCTGGTAGCAGCGAACGAGAAAGACGCGTTTTGGGTACGTTCGAATTTGTATAAGAGTGTGTGTGTTGGTGTCAAAAGTTAAGAAGTGCAGCTGTCGCTTGAAACAAATAAAAACCGCATATTTGTCGCTTACAATAAAATCCAATTGCGACCAAGCAGCGCCCAAGTGCATGTAAAGCCCAAAAAGTGCCATAAACAAATAAACAACAAAAAAACAACACAATACAGCGAACAAAATATACAGAATAAATGCATGTAAAATAATTTCAACGCCCAAAAAGCCGCCGGCCAGCCGACGCCGTTGACGCCGCCAGAGCCGCTGGTTGAAACAAATGAAATGAAATATGTGCATTGAGTGCGAATTGTGTTGAAATTACTAAAATGCAGCGCTGACACAGTGAAACGGGAGCATAAATACATATAAGAAAATATTAACAAATTTATACGAAAATGAGAATTAAAGGCGAAACGAAACTGCGCTGCGTGTGTGTGTGTGTGCATGATTATGTGTGTGTGTGTGTGTGTTGTGTGCAGAACAAGCGACACTAAAAAGAAGGAACGATGGCCGCAGCGGCCGCATTTTGCTGACGTACCTGCTCCGCAATTAGAGTAACCATAACCGAAAATCAAGGCAAATGTTGCGGCTTTTAAAAATGCAAACTGGTTACTTTAATTGCCAAACAGCTACGTAATGCTATTTTCCGCTGAACGCCGTCGCTGCTCATCTACGATGTTTGAATATGTCTGCTGCTGCTGCGAGAGAGAGCAACATCGAATGCACAGATAGAGTGAGCGAGCGAGAGAGGCTTAAGAAAATGTATGGCCATATTTGTTTCTTGTCGGTTCCCTTTTGAAGCGATGTTCTCTGTTCTGCTGCTACCGCTGTTGCCGTTCTTGCCGTCTGTCTTTTGTTGCCGCATTTCTTAGATAAAAAAACATATAAAGAAACGGTGAACGCTTGAAGATAAAAATGTGCCTCAAAAAATTTGTATCTTGACGTTTAAAATTTGCTGTGGTTGTGTGTGTGTGTGTGTTTGTGTGAGTGTTTGTTTACAATGCGTTGGTAATTTGCATTGTAGGTGTGTGCGTGCGTTTTGCGTGACATGTGCGAATAAAAATTAAATGTGCATTTAATTCCAACAGAAAAATATTTAAAAATCATCTGCATCTGCATTAAAAAATCCAAAACCGAAAAGAAACCTTAATAGCCACAACGAAACAATAAATAACGAATCAAAAAAGAATTAAGAAAAAAAGTAAAAATGTCAGAAGAAGTCGATCGCAACGACCCCGAGCTGAAATATCTCTCGGTGGAGCGCAATCAATTCAACGATCCGGCCACACAGGCCGAATGGACACAGAAACGTCTTGTCTGGGTGCCCCACGAGAATCAGGTGAGTTCAAATATACCAAATAAATAGAGTAACCTCGTTTAGGCAACTCCTTTAAATTTATTCCCTGTATCGTATGTGTTTACCAACACTGCTTTCCAGTTCCACAGTTTCGAAAAAAAAAAATAAGGAACACATTCCACAATTTTCTCATTTGTTTACGTATTCGCATTCGGTTTTTTTCTTCTTGTTGCCTCTTATTTTTATTTGGGCGCTGTCATGCTCCTTGCACTCTGGCACTCTCCCCAACTCTGGCTTTCACCCGGCCGCGCAGAAGTCGCTGCTGCCGTCGCGTCGCCAAACGACCTGAAAAACCTGTAGAGCGCCTCGTTGCGTTGCGCAGGCGTTGGCTGCGCTATGTTCTGCTTCTTCTTACTGTTGTTGTTGCTGGGCGCGAGTTTGACCAGTTTTTCTGTTATTATTGTTGTTGTTGCTGTTCTTCGGTGTCTTGTAAATTTATATCTTAATACACTTGGATATTGTGAACTTTGTCATACCGTTAGTTGACCAATGCCAAAGCACAGCTATGAGCGAATAAGAAGCTTAATAATTTTTGCTCTTATAATGTAAGGTTAGAAATTCACTCTTATACAAGATATGTGTCTATAATATGTATATATTGCGTTAGTTTTGCTTAAGGGTATTCACAGTTCGGCATCGTTTTGTATATTTTTGTTGAAAATATATTTTTTAAGCCGATTAAGGGACAGGCAGAGGCTGAGGCCAATCTACAATTTCAATATGTAGGCAATTTCTGCTGGCCTGGGCACACAGCTGGCGATTGGAACTGAAACTGGAACTGAAACTGAAACTCCAGCTCCAACTACAATTCCAACTCCAACTCCAGTGACTGACTAACTGCATACTGCCATCTCGCTCTTTGCGTGCAGTTATCGCCTTTTTGGCTGCACACACTCATCGCATGAATCATGCAATAGGGCAACTTTTTTAAATTTGTCGTTACTTTTTGCGCTGGGCGATAAAATTCAATAAACATCCGGCGAAGAAATCACACGTGAGTTGTTTTTGGCCAACATTTGAATCACAACGTCTACAGATACACTCATTCATGACCAGATATATGCATATATTTGTATACGAAACAAATAAAACTATGCAAAATTATATTTAGCTCATTTGCTAATGGGGTCTGTCGACTGTTTTATTCAAAAGTTAAATGCTCAATTTCCAATTTGTCAATATTTCCAATTTGCATGCACAAAATGAGTCATCAATGTGATAGGCAGAGAGCACAATGCGAGAGGAGAAGAGGAAGAGCATACTGAGGGAGTAAATACAGTATTCGTGATAACGACAACGAACACAAATTAAAACAGGAAAAAAACTGATTTATGTTTGGGATTTTCGAATAGTAAATACCCTTGTAGACTGTATATAACAATAATTTTAATAAACAAAAATAAAAATAATTGAAAAAATAAAAAAATAATAAATAAATAATACCAATTTTACAAACAAAAAATTTTACAAAATATAAATAAGATTTTTAGATAGTTCTATGTTGGCATTGCCTGCCATTTAATCTACATGGACTACAATACTCGATAGATAGACTTGTTTGTGTGTGCGATAACGATAACGATGACAGGCAACGGGGTTTTTTATTATTATTATTTGTCGCCCTTTTCATTGTTATGCAAAAATTGTATTTGTAGCTAGCTGCCCATTCACAGATAACTGTGCCGAAATCGGATGTCATTCAACCTGCACCAAAACATCAAATTAGCACCATGTGTATATACATATGTATATTTGTATATAGAGATGTATACAATTTCAGACTTTATGCCCAGAGATAAAACTGTCGTTCTAACAATGGGGGTCTGAAACAACTTATGGAATTGCGAACGCCTTTAGCTTAGAGTTTTTTTTGTTATTTTTTTTGTTAATAACCAACAAGTCAAAATGCTTGGCTTATGTGTGCTAAACAACTAGATACCCTGTAAACAGTGAACATCATATTTATTTTAATACTTGAATAATTTGAAGGGGATTTAACTTAATGCTTTATGATTGATTAAGGTATTTTCGTGTGCATGCATCATCATTCGATATGTGAGCCAAGTTATAAAGCAAGTTAGCTTATTTCCATTTGTTATTTTAAAACGAGGGTATACAAATGTAATAACAACAAAAATTGATCGCAACAACTTGTCGCATTTTTTTGTAATTACGCGTTTACTTACAAAGCCATTTGCTTTGGCCAGAAAGGAATTTCAAGCGCACATTCAGATAAAGAGCACAAAAAAAGAGAAGAAAAACAAAAACAAAAAAGATATGAAGAGAAGCAAAAGAAATAAATGGCACGACTTTGCAACGGACGATTGTCATGAGTTGTCAAGCAGGCAGACAGACAGACGGACGGACAGTTGGGCAGATAATGTAAAGAAATTTGCATATGGCACAAACTGTTGCGCCGCTGGAATGTTCAACACACAGATGCGAAAACACACACACACACACAGCTGCTTCGAAAGCTACAGTTACACTTATTTTCTGCTTGGCAAAAAAGGGTATTCGGAATTGTGTCAACGCAATTTGTGCACAACAACTGTTCAAACCAAAGGAAAAATACGAAATATCTTAAAGATATGTCTTTTTTTTTTTGTTTAAATACTTTTGTAGTTGTGTTTGTGTATCTATGTAAATAATTGAACAATGGGCGGCATTGTGCGTGTGCACAAGTAGTTGAAATTGAAGTCTGTGAAGTGCACACAACTCGGTTGGTTGCCCTACACTTGACACAATTTATGGAGACCCACAGAGAACTATCCAAAAATCAAAGCCAAATATGGGCAGGCTATCCAAATCAGAAACTAATTATAAAACAATGTAATAAAAGTACATTGAAAATTTAAATGAAATTATAAATTGAAAGATTTAGGAATATTAAAATTTTTAATTTATTTTAATTTAATTTTATTTTATTTATTGTTGTGAAAATTCAAAAAAATTGGCTTGGTTTAGTATAAGTATATATCAGTATAGATAAATAAGGTAAAGCAGCAAAAAGAAAAAACTGTCTCTTTAATAAATAAGTATATTATTTATTAAAATTCTTGATAAAAGTTCTCAAAAAAAAAAAAAAAAAAAATATTGAAAAATTAATGAAGTTTAACAAATATTTTTATTTTTATTTAGGTCAGTTTTGTCTTGGTGAATTAAACTTTTAGGCAATTAAGCAACAAGAATACGATTTGTCTTAGCCAAAGATATTTAAAATATTTAGGTTTCTTTTTCTATACATTTTCTAATTTATCTTATTTTATTTTATTTTAATAATAATTAGTCAGGAGTCCTTCAGTCGAGAAAACGTGTGAGTCTTGATTTATATTAAATCTGAAAGTGTATTTAATATTCGGCACTTCTAACGTAAATTAAGTTTTTGTGTGTTAAACGACAAGGTTCAAAAAGTGAAATAAAGTAGTCAGGCTGTAGTTATTTATGATCTTTGTTGAGCTTGGCCACAATCCCCCCCACAAATCGTTGTTAACAGCTTAAACCGCAGAGCAGATGGAAAGAGAGGAAAAAACACTCTTCAACATAGTAGAAAAAAAAAAATAATAAAGAAAACAACAGAGCACACCCACACGTTTACATTTGTTGATAAGTTTTCGAGAGCTGTTTAACGAAAAATTAACGAACCTGGCGGATTCTTCTCTGCCTTTTTCTCTCTCCTTGTCCCTGTTCTCAGTCGCTTTTTTCGTGTCGTTTGTTGTGATACAAATGTCTCTTCTTTACCGCTAATGACAAGCGCAGCCGAAGCTTTCAAAGATTCGGCTCTCGTCCGGTTTACGGTCAACGAACCTGCGGCTCTCATATCGCTCTCTCTCTCTCTCAATTACACACATATACAAACTGAAACACCTACACACATGTGTGTATATCAATATATATATATGTACATATTTGTATTTATGTATAAGCCATGCATATGCGTTGATCGATTAAACGCAAAGAAAAGAAATACAAACACAAACAAAAAATATAAAAAATACAGAACAAATTATTATGGCCGGTCAGCATGAACTTTGTTTTCAGAGAACTTGAGCCCACGATCTTCGTAACCGATCACTCAGCCGCATCGTGTGTGTGTGTGTGTGTTTGTGTGTGTGCAAGCGAGAGATGAATACATTATATAGAATGGTTGGAATGCTGCATGAGAAACCTTTTTATTATACACTCGCTTTGTGGGGTATTTGTAATGTTGTCATGAAATTTGCAAAGAACTGTATCTACAAGATGTAGGTGGATTTATATATATTTCGATAGCTAAACTAGACTTTCAGTTCTTAGAGACATACTTACAAAGGTATTTGGAGGACATTTATCAATATAGAACATAAAAAATGCTTCAAAAAATAAAAAAATTATTTACGAAATAAATAATTAAATTTTGTTAATGTAAATTTAAAGACTTGTTGGAATATTTAGCTCTAAATACAAAAATAATTATTTTTATTTATTAATTTATACATTTTAACATTTAAACTGATAATTGTGCTTAAAATATAATTGTTTTTAAATTTAATTGACCATTCGACAGAGTACATAATATTTATCTTCATTATTTATATAGTCTGCCCATATTCTTTATAAATATGTATTTATCAATAAGATTGTACGCTAACAAAAAAAGACACAAACAATTGGGCATCTGAGAATTATTATTTGTTTATTGATCCGGTCAGAGGCTGCCGACTTATGTAAGACACTTCAAGTTCAAGGTATTTTAAGATAAATATAAATTTATATAATACGCATTGGTTGGTTGTATTTATTTATTCGTTATTCCTCCATATCTTTGACTTAAATTTGATTTTGCTTGTGCTTTTCCTGGATTTTATTCGTGCTTCGTTTTGATTCGTTGATTGCTTGGAATGTGTCGTATATGTAGATAGATAGATAGATATGTAGATAACAATCTGTAAACTCTGCCATGGCAATAATGAATAGTCGGTGGTTGAGGCCACAGCTGATTGATGATCTCATTGGTGTGCTGGCTTCGCCAATCTTTTCTTTTTGTTTAAGTATCTTTTAACAATATGAAAAGTATATACATGGATTTCTGATGACTATGTACAGTGAAGGCGCGTTAGCTGAAACTTGCAGAAATTAACATGAATTGCAAATTGATTTATTTTCAAATACTTTGCGTCACTTGACAAATATAAAAATAGAGGAAATAGAAATTAGAAGTAAATACTTGCAGTGAACAAACCATAAATAAAATAACTAATTATTATATTTTTATTCACAAATGAATTAAAAGAAATGCTTGATGACATTCAATATTTTTTAAATTACGAACAGAACCTATAGCAACAAGTGAGAAGGCTCTAGTCGGGGCCGCCCGACTAGGAGATACCCTGAACCCTGCGATCTGGTTCTATAAACATTTCAGCTCGTTTACACATAC
>SCDY01000712.1:0-48497 GCA_004143825.1 Drosophila micromelanica | reverse complement strand
TTTCTCATTTTTTGTTTTTTTTTTTTTTTTTTTTTATTTATATAATTTGCATTTACATTTTAGCGCACATTTTGCTGAAAACGAAAGCAAAAACACGAAAAAAATGTCAGAGAGAGAATTTTGGTGTTTGGCTTTGGGCTCAAAGTCTTTGCAAAGTGCATATAAACTTTAATTTCCATATTATGTTAATCGACAATAATACAACTATGGCAATTGCCCCCCCGCTAAAGTTCAGTGTACCGATTTTAGGTGACCTACGACGACAATTTACGACTTGTGCGACAAAAGAATTCAAAAAGTTGCTGCAAATCAACATATATATATTTTTTTTATTACACAAATCAAATCTAATTGTGTGGTCAAGCAGAAATAACTAGAAAATAATCGAAACGTTTCGAAACAATATTTGAAAGGGAAAATATTAAATAAAATGAAAAGATATACATATATATATATATATTATAGTATCTAGGTATCTAAAGTATCTATATAGACAAAATATATTTTAAAAATTATAAATAGATTTAAATGTTATACAAAAGCTTGTAATAAAAACTTTTATAATAAATTCAACTCTACAAAAGATCCTATTTCTATATAATAATATAAAATTTTTTTTGAAATAACATTTTTTATCCAATTGAGCAAATATTTAAAAACAAACCCCTTCTGGAATTTAACCTTATTCAAAGCGGGATTTTAACATTATTTAACAGACCAATCATAAACAAATTACATATTACAAATAAAAAATTATAGTTCCATAAATGCACATTAAGTTGAAACCACAACGCCAATTAATGCCAAAGGTAAAGCACAAAATAAATAAAATAAAAACTCCTGAGGCACAGAAATAAATACATGAAATGCAATTGATTTTCCATTTTGTATTTAAAACAAAAAATATATTTAAATGCCGCTTAATTCATTAACTCAAAAAATGACCACACATACAAAAATAAAAAAAAAAGAAATTGTAAATAAAAAAAATAAAAATATATATATCACTAATTAACTATGTTAAACATGTAAGAGAAATGCACGCGAAATTTAATTGCATCAAAATTGTTGTTGTTTATAAGTTGTGTTTTTTTTTTTGTTTTTTTTTTGTTTTATGCAAATGCCGTGTCGTAATTAATTAATTATTTGTTCTATGAACTGCGAATCGTTCGCAGCGTTAATTTTATGTTTGTTCCATCTGCATACAAAATATGCACAGTGGTCGCTAGATAATTTGAACTACTTTGCGTTTTTTTATTTACTCAACTCAATCAGGCAATAAAAAATGAATTTGCATTATAAAAAAAAAATAATCATTTTATTTAATGTTCATTTTGACAGACAATATAGGCAAATTGTAAATTGACGCAATAAGAAATAAATAAATAAATTAATTTCAATTAATAATTTGAATACGAAATTCACTGACACAAAAATTAAATATTTCTAATGCATTTTTATTAACAATAATTTAATTAAATTAAAATATTTTGTCGTCATTTGAAAGCATTTAATTTTGTTATGCGGAGTTCCATTATCGAATGTCCACTGTACCTATTTAGAACACTACGCACACTGGCCGAGCAAAGTCACAGTTCGAATTTGAGGTGGAGTTCGAGCTCGAGTCCGTTAATAATAACCGCCCACATATTTGTATATATATATATACACGATATTTGCCTGTTGCCGGTTTGTTTTTGAGCATTGTTCACGCGCTTTAATTCAATTTGCGTTGTTTGCGCGTAATTGATTCGAGCAGCTTAATTGCATTTCATTGTAGCCCTTTTTTTTTGAAAAAAAAAAAAAATAAAAAGGAATCAACTTCACAGCTACTTCAGCTCACGCGCCCGGCTTATATGTCGTGCATCTATATCTATATCCACAACAACAGTTATGTATCTATATATCTGTATTTGTATTTGTATCTGTATCTCTTGACCAGCGCTGCGTACTTTACCGTGCCGCGATCGTCGCGTAACTGATGGAACCGGCAAACGATAAACGACAAACGGCAAGCGACAACCGCAGCTCCAAAACAAGTAAAACTGATCGATAACTGAGTGCTCGCCTGGAGTATACCCTACAAAACATGCTTGTGTATTTAATGCAAACATCTGAAAATGTTATATGTGAAAAATAGTCTCTTAAAAACGTAGGCTAGAGATCGATACTTATCGATAGTGCAAAAATTTAAATTGGTATCGATAAAAACACACACATGAACCGATATTTACTGATATAGATAAACAGCTTAATCTAACTGTGTAGTTTATATTAATTTATATATCAATATTTATCGATTTTCACGATAATCGAATTGGAAATGACAAATTTAAGAAATTTAAGTGCATCGATAAAAACGCACACACATGAATCGTTATTTATCGATGCAAACATAAACTTGCTAAACATAACTGTATAGTTTCGTTCAATACATGTCAATATTTATTGATTTGTTCGATAATCCATTTGGCAATCTTTTATATCGACCAAAAATATATAAATATATAAACTATAAAATATACATTGAATTTATTTCAATATATGTACATGTTTTATATGAATATATATTTATTGACTGTTACATATTTTTGCATAAAAACAATATACCCACTTTTATCCATTCACAATGGGTACGGGGTATAAAAACAACCCCAACCGAAGTCGCAATTCAGAGAAAGACGATCAGAGACGACAAGCGACGGGCAGACGACAAAAACCGACGCTGACTTAGACAGCGTGGACATACAGCCCCCCCATTTAGCAAGCGTCATGGGTGATCCCAGAGCGCAAAGGTTTTCTGTTTTGAAACGGAAAGTGCCACCAAATCTCGACTCTTGCATTTCGATCAGCTGATTTTTTTTATATTTGTATTTGTTTTTGTTCAGCTCAAAGTTGACTATGCAAAGTTGTTATTGCAAGTTTGTAATAACGATTAGTTCGACTTTTCGCCTATAAACATCAATTAACAGCAAGTGATTTGACATTCTCAGCTAATTATAAGCCAACAAAATGACGCAGAAATTTATAAAAATTGTACTTTCAAGTACTTTAATAGCCTATTGATCTTTAAACTTTAATGCCGATGTAAACACTTTACTTGCTAATCGCCTACTCAGTCAGTCAATCAATCAATCAGTCAGTCAGTCAGTCAGTTCTTTCGACTCTTCAGCTGTTTCGTTGCTTTCTCAAAAAATTGAAAAACCATTGTTGCACACAAATTTTCGATTCCCAAATTTTTTACAGTCTATGATTTATCATTTGGATCCATTTTTCATCTTTGTTCCTCAACTTTTGTATATAGTTAATATTAAACTATATATGAAAATAATAAAAAATAAAACAAATCCGATTTTAAAAAGGAATGTTTTGAGCCTATCTTGTCATCTTGATACATTCTACATTCAAACCGGAAAACATAATTTTTGAAACATTTTTTGACGTAAATTTCTTTATGGCTCCCATGGTCAAAGTTTTGACTACTTTTACTTCTCACTTCATCAAAACTTAACCGATTTCGATAGGAGATGATTTTTTGTTAATTGCTTGACCTCAACAATAGTCCTAGATTTAAATATTAATTTAACATTTCGATCAAAATTTTGTTAAAATTTGTTAAAATTGAACCGATTTCGACAAGTAACACCTTATTTTTTATGGCTTGTCCTCTTAATTGATATGTGGAAACAGAATTCGTGGTCAAAATAATGTAAGTTTTACAAATTGATATATATATACATATATATTATTGATCAATATGACTGGGATGCAAAAGTATGCACCGCATTAAAACAGTTTTAATGCGAGCGCTTAAAAGTAAGCAGCGAATTTGCTGTCTGATGAATCAATCCGCCGGAGGCTAGATGAATCAATGGACCGAGGACCAAGGACCGAGACAATCATCTGCGCACATTAGATAGGACTATTAGAAATTTGTGACAATTTCCATTTCCGCTTCCGGCCAAACTAGGACTCCGCCCGGCACATTTTATAGATTGCTGCAGGAAATTGCGAGTATGGCGGAAATTTCAACAATTTTTGAGCCGAACCAAAACCGAACCGAGAGCTGGAGCAACTTCCCCCCGGACCCACTTGGGTGTCAAAGAGGGCGCAGTCGTTGCGGTTATCTGTCTGTGAGATTGATAAGTCTTCATTGAATTTGCAAATGCGAATCTCTAATTGCCTGAATACTGAATGAAATTGGTTACATTTACACGTGCAGATAATGAATAACAAAAATCGGGAAAGTACACATAAAAGACAAGGCTGAGTTTTTAACACACTAATGAATCACATTTTCAATAGTGGCCTAGTGCCCTATAGATTAACTATGGAGCATGCTGTGAGATGGAGAAGTATCAAAATATTTATAAACAAAGTCTTAACACACACAGCAATTACTAAATAAACAATTCGCATATTGATCTTTAATTGTTGTTGTTGATGCTTCTTAACATAGTGATTATAAGAGGGTATATTGAATTTTTAAATATCATATTTCCTTTTTCACATTTTTACACGACTCTACAAAGATCGTTGCTGACAACTGCGATGACAGGTCATGAGCTTACTTGACGACCTTAGTGACATGTCAGCGGTTGTGTCTTGTCTTCAATGCTTTACAAGACTGAGAACAGATAACAATAAGTTGACTGAAACTGAAGACTGTGTTGCTGACAAGTCAAAAAATTTAATTATTGCCCACTACAGTGCAGATTTTAAATAAAAAAATTAACTGACTGATCAAAAAAAAATTCCGCATATTGATCTTCAATTGTTATTGTTGTTGATACTCCTTAACATAGTGATTATTAGAGGGTATATTGCATTTTTTAATATTATATGACTGTCTCACATTTTAACACAACTCTACAAAAATCGTTGTTGACAGCTGCGATGACAGGTCATGAGCTTACATGACGCACTTAGTGACATGTCAGCGGTTGTGTCTTGTCTTCAATGCTTCGCAAGACTGCAGTTATAGAATTCTGAATTAACATCAGATAACAATAAACTGACTGTGTTGCTGACAAGTCATATAGAGGGTCCTGCAAGGTGAAGACAGGTCATCAGCCAAGTCCAGGGTAACTCATAGTCAAGCTGCAGCTAACCAGAGAGACTTGAAGTTGATTTTTTATTTCAGCATTTCTGCGTTGTGAGCGATAAGCATATAAAAACATCAACACATTTCATACACATAAATTGTTAAATTCACAGCAGAGAAAGCGCGCAAATGTCGTAATTACATGTGATTACACACACACAGACACACACACACACACACACATGTCTGAAGTGTATAACTGTTAAAAGATTAAAAGCGCCTCAGTTGCGCACTAAACTTTGCAAACGTCGGGCCGGTCCTAATTAGCCACGAAAATCGAAAATCAAATTGGAATTGAAATTAGACCAGCAATGTCAGTGTTCTTATTGGGCTTGTTGTTGGTGTGCTGCATTGGAGGCAGCCAGGCGACGCCGCCGTTTAATTGTATGTATGACAAATGTTGGAGAAAAAAACTCTTGGCTTACCTGAACAACTGGTCAGCACTGGCAGGCTACCGTTATAATCCGCAGTACTGCAGCGACACGGTAACCGGACGCCAACTGTATGTGGGCGAGGTGTTCACACGGCCCGGCCACTGTGTGCGCGTCCAGTGCCTGGGCACACTCGAGCTGTGGGAGGACAGCTGCAAGATGCCCAGCTCGCTGAAAGGCGTCTGCAACGTTCTGCCGCCCACCGAGCCAAATCTGAGCTATCCGAGATGCTGTCCGCTGTACGAGTGCAAGACGTACGAGTCCACCGGGGAGGGGGAGCTGGAGCAGACGAACACATACGATCATGCTGGCAATTTGCACAAATCGCGTGTTACGGAGATACTCGCCCTGCGACCGGGCGCACCTCAGGGCCCAGTACGCAAATATCAGGTGTAGGCGGTTGTATATTATGTACGTGTTAAGCAAAATTTAATTAAACGCACTTTTTGGCGCAAAGGCGCCAACATTTTTTTAAACAGAGTTGCTTCGAGCGCAATAATAATCATCGCTTTAATCTATCGATAGCTATATGTCTTTTGACGTGTACACACTTGCATAAAACGAATTTCATAATTAGCCACAACCAATGTAAAAATCTAATAGGAAACAGAACATATAAAATATAAAAAATGGTGTAAAACGAAAACACACTACGAATAAAATATATCAATTTCTACATTTCTGCATAGCAATTTATTTGAGTAATTTATGCATCTTTAGATAAATAATTAAAAGTTGTAAAGGTTATTTGATCAATTAACTAAATAAAGCAGCTTTTTGGCAAGAGAACCACAATTAAATAAATGCAATTCAAATTTGTGGATTCTTGAATGCACGATATTAATCGCTACAATTTGAAACCATCGCAAAAGCTGTCACTAATCACAGCACATTTATCGATACAAATTATCAACACATCGAAGTGCTCGCAAGTTAGTAGCATATTCTAGAAAATTTTCAAAATAAGCAAATAAATTATGCTTGCAGCAAACGTTTCGTACTGAACGATAACAATAACGAACCGAGGCGCATTAAAGAAGCATTTTGTCAACAACTTCGACCAAAACACAGATCAGCAACAACTGCGAATTTCATCACAAGAACAAGATGTTGCTGCGACTTGCATTGGCGACGGCTCGTCCGAGCAGCAGCCTCCTGGTGGGCAAATCTTCACAGTGCCTGCTCAAATCGCAGCCCACCCTCAATATTGTGCGCAACTATGCACGTGGGCCCGTCCGCACCACCCGCAACGTCGCCCCCGTGGAACAGGTGCGCGCTCCCACACTCAAGGAGAAGCTAATGGGACCGCCAAGCGCCAACGGTAAATTAAAGCGCCCGAGCTTCTGATGATCCCCCATTTTACTCGCATGTATTGTTTTTTTTGTAGCTTACTCGATGGGCAAGGGCGCTGCCGCTGGAGCTGCCGTGATTGGCCTGGGCGCACTCTGCTACTACGGCGTCGGCATGGGCAAGAGCACGAGCATTGCGGACAACGCCATGTGAGCAGAGAACAATCGAGTATATATATGTCCGTCCGTCTGCATAGCTTGCAATCAAGCAAATATGGTTTTAGGATTCGATACAATTGATCCACTTTTAAAGCTCTCAGATAGATGAATCATATCTCACAATTTTAGTTCCAAAGTTCTTTATATATTGTAATTGATTTGAGGTTCCTCTTCTATTCTGTGTACATAAACATCCCATCTATTATGCAAATATTCAATTTCATTAATTTAATCTATTCTTTCGTCAGCATGTGGCCGCAATATGTTAAGGAGCGGATTCAGTCAACGTACGCCTTCTTTGGTGGCTCCTGCTTGCTGACGGCGGCCTCTGCGGCGGCCGTGTTCCGTTCGCCGCGTCTGCTCGCGTTGGCCTCGCGCGGCGGCATCCTGGTAAGTGCCAATCCCTGCCAATCCACACACACACACGCACACACACACTCGCACTCACTCACACTCTTCATTTTGCTCGTAGTGGACAATCGCTTCGCTGGGTCTGGTAATTGGCAGCGGCGCCGTCACGCGCTCCATTCAGTATGAGCCGGGCCTGGGGCCGAAGCATCTCGCCTGGCTGCTGCACTGCGCCATTTTGGGCGGTGTCATTGCGCCGATGTGCTTCCTGGGCGGTCCGATCTTAACGCGCGCCGCCCTCTACACTGGCGGCATTGTCGGTGGCCTGTCCACGATCGCCACCTGTGCTCCCAATGATAAATTCCTGTATATGGGTGGTCCGCTGGCCATCGGTCTTGGTGTCGTATTCGCTTCGTCCCTGGCCTCGATGTGGCTGCCGCCCACGACCATGATTGGCGCCGGTAAGTGATATGAATGATCCAACTACCATCCAGCTCATTTCAATATACCCATTCCAGGTTTGGCATCCATGTCCCTTTACGGTGGCCTCGTCCTCTTTAGCGGATTTCTGCTGTACGACACTCAGCGACTGGTGCGCAAGGCCGAGGTGCATCCCCAGTACGGATACGCGCCCTTCGATCCCATCAATGCGTAAGTATAGCCTAGAATTTACCCGAATCCCAACGGTTCTTAATTTCGATCTTTGCTGATTTCTTTTCAGTTCGATGTCTATATATTTGGATGTCTTGAATATATTTATTCGGATTGCAACTATAATGGGCGGAAATCGTAGAAATTAATTGTTATGAAAACTATTGTGATGCCTTATGATCTTAAAAAATATATGAATATATCAATGTATGCTTAACAAGCCAAAAATATTCATGTTTTGTGGTTTTCGAAAAATTGCATAAATAAGCGATACCAAAAACGGTAGCAACGACTATCGGTATCGATTTACGTTTATATCAAATGCGTAAATTGCAATTTAATTGTTTTTCGAACTAAATAAGTTATGGATTTAATATTTTATTATATATTTATATGAATATACGTATACGTATTTGTTTAATAAAACGTTTTGACTATATCTACATACACGATTTATTAGAAGCTATCGCGTTAAAATATCGTTGCAAACGATGTCTAAGACAACAGCAGAGCTGTGCACCATAGTTCAATATAGAATAAGTTCGGTTGTTAAATTTTAGTTCATAAAGCTCACCGTTCGCCTGTGGCTTCTTGCTCCCAATAACTTTTATTTACAACAATTGCATAATCTATTTATATGCAATGAATGAATAAGTTTCATTATGCATATTTATAATTATTTTCGTCTAATTTACAATATCTTCAATATGAAAATTTAAAATAATTGCATAAAATAATACACTTGAGCGGGACAGTTCCAAACATCGACCGACGCATATCCAATGGAACTAAAAGGAGCAAAACGAACGAGCAAAGTGGTTCAATCGAACTTGTGCGGAACAATTAGTTGCAACTCTAGTCGGCAGGAGCGCTTGGGCATAAAAACTGTTTTTGCTCGTTTGGGTTGGCTTTGGCGAGAGTGTCGAAAGTTGACAAATGTGTAATTAAAATAGGATTCTCGTCTGTCTGAGCACTTGCAAGCCAACTACTGAACCGAACACAATTTATTTTGGTATTACACGGTTTTAAATTTAATTACTTGTTAGTTTACATTGTTGCATACACACACACACACACAGACAGACACCCACACACATGGACACGCAAAAAAAACAATATATAAAAATAAATAAAATATATTAAGTGCATTAATTTGTTGCAGGTACCCACCGCAACAGCGAGCAGAAGCTATTCGGCCGGTTCCACATTGCGGCCAACACCTGAAACGGGTAAGCAAGGACAGACAGCTCTGCCGGCGGCCGCGCCCTCTGCCCGCCGACCGGCGCCGGCAAATCGATAAACGATAACAAAAAACTTGCAAATTTTATTTATTTATTTGTTTTTTTTGTTTTTTTTTTTGCAGGCACAATTGCGCAGCAGGAAACGAGCCAGAACTGGGAGATGGAGCGTCGTTATTTGAAGAATCCGTTTGCGGACTTTGCCGGCGGCGAGAACACACCGTTCGCCACCGATGAGGAGCACATCAAGACACTGATTTGCACCTACGTGGACGCCATACTGGAGCACTGTCATCCGAACAGCGATGAGGAGGACAATCGCGGCGATCTGTATGTGGGCAATGCGGGCATTGCGTACATGTTCTGGAAATTGCACAGCTGCGAACAGACCCGTGACCTGTATCCGGCTTTGGAGCACGCCGCCGCCTTCATCCGGAACGCCAAGTCGAATGCGAAGCGGTATAAGAAACGTTCCGCGGAACGGTATTCGTTTCTGTGCGGCAATGCGGGCATCTATGCGATCGCGGCGGCCATCTCGCAGGAGGCCAAAAACACCGAGGAGCTGTCCAATGATTTGGCCAACTTCAAGTCGGGCATACCATCCAGCAAGGAGTTCATGCACACCAAATACGGCTGCGATGAGGTGCTGGTGGGCCGTGCCGGCTATCTATCCGGCTGCTATTGGCTGAACGATGTGCTGCCCGAGAAGAAGATCACCGACGATGACCTGATCTCCATCTGCCAGCTGATCATAGCCAGCGGACGCGAGTACAGCAAACTGAACAACTCACCGCTGCCGCTGATGTACCAGTACCATGGCACCGAGTACCTGGGCGCCGCCCACGGACTGTGCGCCATACTGCACATGCTGCTGGACAGTCCCTGGTTCCGTACGGTGCCGATATCGGCGCCGGCCGCCGAGCTGCGCGACATCAAGCGCTCGATTGACTTCTTCCTGGAGCTGCAGGACAGCGATGGTAACTTTCCGGTGGCGCTCGAGGATCTGCGCTCCGGTCGCGACAAGCGTTTGGTGCACTGGTGCCACGGTGCACCCGGCGCCGTTTACGTGCTGGCCAAGGCCTATTTGATATTCAAGGAGGACAAGTATCTGATCTCGCTGCGCCGTGCCGCCGATCTCGTCTGGAAGAGGGGCTTCCTGCGCAAGGGGCCCGGCATCTGTCACGGCGTCGCCGGCAATGGCTACGTATTTTTGCTGCTCTTTCGACTGACCAACGAAATGAAGTACCTGTACCGTGCGCACAAGTTCATGGAGCTGCTGACCAATGCCGAGTTCAAGCAGCGCGCCCGCGTCCCGGATCGCCCCCACAGCCTGTACGAGGGCGTCGCCGGCACCGTTTGTTTCCTGGTCGATCTGCTCGAACCGGAGCAGGCGCACTTTCCCTTCATGGATGTCTTTCACTAGACTAGAGGGGGTGACAGAGGGACCGTACCCAACAACCAACCCGCATCCAATCAAATCAGGGAGTTCTTTAAGTTTTGTACTAGTCAATTTTTTTGTTTTTCTTTTTTTTACCTTCTTCCACACACACACAGTTTATTTATTTGTAGTTCTTGACCCGACAGATCTCAGTGCCCACATCCTCTATCCAAATACCCCTCCCCGCAGTTTCCATTGAGTGCGTGGCGCCAATCACCGAACGCAGAATGCTATCATTCTCATATCAAAATTCTCTGTGCTTTAAGCTAAGCAATTAAATATATATATATATATAAAAGATAATATTAATACGCATACATATTCATATATTATTATTATACATATACAATATATATATTTATATACAATACTTACACATGTACTTGCAAAACAAAATCATAAACATACATATATATATATATACTGTGCTTTATACCTACCATGACGAGCTCCAAATTCTATTGTCAATAAAAATTATAATTCAAATATTATGTGGAAACCCGTATTTCAAATATAGCGCCATCTAGTGGTATCGATGCCATTTGTGAGTTGCAAAGGGCTGCAATCGATGCCGCTCAATGCGTTTATTTTTTTAAATTGAACAAAAGGCGCCTGCCGCTTTCTAAAAAGTTGCGTTAAAAATATTCATTTTCTTAATTGTCTTATTTCAAAATATATATTAAATGTCATTTACAATAAGAATTTATAAATGCAACGCGGCCTATCGGTATCGATGCATTATGTTAGTAGGCGAACAAAAAAACATCGATGCCAATCAAACAAACAGCAGCTGCAGTTAAAAAGTTCGCAATTCGTTGAAATGCATTTTATTATCTGATCCACCCGCCCTCACATCAATAAGATAAGATAAGCGCAACGGCACATATTAATATGTATAATATCGGCAATTGAAATTCACATTGTTTGACATGCAAAAGGTAAGCGGAACACATTCCAAGCGAGCCCCGGCTAACGGTTGTGTGCGCAATAAAATGTATTCAAATGCTTACGAGGGCTGCCATTAATATTGTGCGCTTTTACAAACAACAAAAAATTAACCAAGCTGCTTTCAAATGTTATTTTTATAAATAAGTGAACAAAATTGAAAAAAAAAATAGAAAACTGAAAACTATGATATTTAATAAATTTGGAGAAACTGGTGAACGGATGAAAAGTTCAACACGTTCGAACAATGCTAAGAGCAGCCCTCGCAGGTAGTTAGCATGCCTTAACTGGATCGGACTAACGCTGGGCTCTTGGGAGGGGGCACTGGAGTAGTTAATCAATTGCGAGTCACAGTCGCCAGTTGGCGGTCATATAACACTGATATATACCATATATATATACCATATATCATAAATAATAATACCAGTTCGAGGGGTTTGTCGCCAACGTCCAGTGGCCTCATCAGACCTCAGTCGCATATTTGCCGGGCCAGCCAGCGCACGGATTAGGCACGTTCCTCCATACTTACGTTGAACACGGGGACAGACAGACAGACAGACATCCAGCAACCAGGTGCTCTCAATATGGACAAGATCGAAAGTTTTCGCTGCTCTCCAATGAGTTTGCTGATCGTGCTGATGATGCTTTTCGCTGGCGCAAGGCCACTGAGTGCCGCTGATGATCGATTTCCGCTATCGATCATACACATTAACGATTTCCATGCCAGGCAAGTGCAAATCGAACTCGCTTATCATCAGCAAATATCATAAACTATATCTGAATCACACGCTTGATCGGGTAATAAACTCTATCTGATATTACAAAAATTTGATTGTTTTTAGGTAACTGTTTTTTTTTTAAAGAAAACATTTCATTTTTTCTCATCCAAAACATTTTTCATTGAAAACATAGTAAATATGTTTATGAGCTAGATAAGATATATGCATGTGATTAAAAAATTATTTTTATCATAATCTGGGATCTATATGGTATATAGGTATAACTGTACTGAAAACATTCGCCTTGAACTTTTACAATTTTTTATCTTTATGCTCGTTTTTATTGAAGCCAGAATCTTGAAACTTGGCAGAAATCAAGTTTAGCCTAAAAGTTAGATAATGAAAGTTAAAGATGAATGAAATAATTGTCCAAGATCGGATTTAGTTTTTCTATCTATGATCAAAGAAGCAACGTAGTTTTTTTTCCAAAATTTCTTCGGAGTGTGGTCATTGAGGAAAAGAGATATCTACATCATAATCGCGTCGAGTGCCGTAAACAATCACAATCATGCGGGGACTTATTGGGCACTCGTGCCAACAACACGCCCATCCGATAAGGAGCCCCTTCATTCAATGGCCAATGCCAATGCGATCGAACTAATCGATCGGTTTACTTAATCACCAACTGACCGAATTCCGAATTCCGAATTGCGAATATCCGAATGCAGATTTGAGCCAACGGACACCGGGGCCGGCATCTGCACGAATCCCGAGCAGTGCATCGGCGGATACGCTCGCACTGTCTACACGGTGAGGCGGCTGCTGGAGGAGCAGCGGGAACAGAACCCCATCTACATCAATGCGGGCGACAGTTTCCAGGGCACGCTCTGGTACAACGTGGGACGCTGGAATGTCACACAGCAGTTCCTCAATATGCTCCCAGCCGATGCCATGGTAAGCGGCAGTTAAGCTATCTCCATTTCTCAATCCAACTAATCTCTCTCCTTAATTCGACAGACGCTGGGCAACCATGAGTTCGATCATGGCGTGGAGGGTGTGGTGCCCTTCCTGAAGACCGTCAACACCAGCATGCTGGTGGCGAACATGGACTGCGCCCACGAGCCCACCATGGAGGGCCTCTACCAGAAGTCGCTGATCATCGAGCGCGGCGGCCGCAAGATCGGTTTGATCGGCGTCATCCTGGAGACGACATACGTGAGTCTGAATCCAATGTGTCCAATTCAAACTCTTTGAAACGTATTGTATATTGGGTTGGAGCGATATATTTCCCTCAGTTTAATGATAAAAATCGATCAAATGTATATAGATATTCGAGTGAGCAAATCGCGATAATCGATAGCTCTCACAATTTCAGAGGTAGTCCAAATTTGGCACCTCCTCTAAATATCGAGCCAAAAGAAATCGATCCAAAACATCGATAGCTTTGCAAAATAACAAGAGGTTACTTATTATAAAATTAGCGAAATAAACGTTTCCACTTGTTTTATCAGCAGATTAATACTTACGTATATCGATATCGTTAAGAAAATCGATAATTTATCTACTCAGATCAAATGGCCACATATTTCACATACTTAACAGCCAACAAATTTAGTAAATGAGTTCTCCCTCTCTTTCAATCTCTGTCTCTAATTCCCTACCTAGGAATTGGCCAACACTGGAAAACTGATCTTCCGCAACGAGAGCGACACCATTCGCGAGGAGGCTCGTCTGTTGAAGGAGCAAGGCGTCAACATCATTATTGTGATCTCCCACTGCGGCTACGAGGTGGACAAAGTGATTGCCGCCAATGCCGGCGATGTCATCGATGTCATTGTCGGCTCCCATTCGCACACCTTCCTGTACACGGGCGTCCCGCCCGGACCGGACACCCCCCAAGGCGACTACCCCACCCAGGTGACGCACAGCAACGGCCATCGGGTGCTGATCGTTCAGGCGGGCGCCTATGCCAAGTATGTCGGCAATATCACGGTCTACTTTGATGCCAATGGTGATGTCGTCGACTTTGAGGGCGCACCCCTCTACATGGGCCGAGATGTACCGGAGGGTGAGTGCCCCCCCCCAGTTTACATAGATCTCACAGTTATTATCTTTCTTTGATCCATTGCAAATGGGTGATCTCATATCTATCCCGATCTGTATGAACCGCAGAGACGATCCTACCTGGTCCGTTTTTCTGCAGCCCTATCACAGCTAAATGAAAAAAAATCCAATCGATAACTTTCATATATATTTTGAAATCGATAAATATCGATTTGCAGCCCTCTTTTTATAAGCGTAATCATAATTTTACACAGAAATGAAAATCGATAAATATCGATTTTGGACTTGGTTTTTTTAACACATCACTGTGATTTAGATTCGTATATACTATGCCGAGAGTTGTGATAATCGATAAATATCGGTTTCAATCGTAGGTTTCTAGATACACCCAGACCTATATGTATTAATAATTTGGTATCTTGGTTCTCATAGAGGTGAAGAACATTTTACCACTTCCCAGATAGGGTATCTACTAGTCGAGCACACTCGACTAGAGCACTCTAGTTTGTGGTGTGATGTGATGTGATGTGTTGTTGTTATTGTTATTGTTGACGCAGACGAAACCGTGCTGGCGGCGCTGCAGCCCTGGAAGGAGATCATCGACCAACAGGGCGAGGTGGTCATCGGCCAGACCCTGGTCAACCTGACCAAGAGCGACTGCAGCTACACCGAATGCAATCTGGGTAACTTCTTCTGCGACGCCATGGTGCACACGGTAAGACAAGCTATTTCTATATTTTTCGGTATAACCTAGTTTAATACCCTGCCACGCCCCCTTTGCAGTTCACGGGCCTGACGCCCTACGGCCAGAGCGCCTGGACGAATGTGTCCATCGGATTGGCTGGCTCCGGTGGCCTTCGAGTGGCCCTGAATCGCGGCAGTAAGTAGAAGAATTCCGTGGTTAAACTCTTAGCTCTACACTCAGAGAAAAAATGCTGTGCGTTGTAAAATTACAATATGAACTTGGCTTAAGCACACTATTTCTGCCTATTTCGCTGAGTGTACTTGACGTTAGCACAAATTTCCAGCTAATTTTTTAATTGTACTTGAAATGCCAGGCTATTTCTTTGAGTGTACTTAGCTATACCCTGAAATGCCAGGGTATATATCTGAGTCTACGTAATTTCAATTAATTTTTTGAGTATATTCGATTCAAGCACAAAGTGCTTGGCTATTTCTTGGAGTGTACTCATTAAAAAACTTTAAATGTCTAGGCATTTCTTTGAGTGCACTTGATCAAAACATAAAATTCCTCTAATTTCTCTGAGTGTACTCGATAAAAACACCAAATTTTTGGAGTATATTTGATTCAAGCACAAAATGCCTGGCTATTTCTTGGAGTGTACTCGATAAAAAACTTTAAATGTTTAGGCATTTCTTTGAGTGTACTTAGCTAAAAATTCCTCGAATTTCCCTGAGTGTACTCGAAAAAAAGTGAGTGATTCGAGCTATTATTTGGCTGAGTGCCACAAACTTGCCCCGTATTTTCGCTGAGTGCACGCTCCCGATCTCATCCACAGATCTGACGTACGCGCACATGGTGAGCATGTCCCCGTTCGAGAACACGCTGGTCGCGTACAATCTGCCCGGCCAGAAGGTGATCGAGGCGCTGGAGTACGCCGTCAGCAAGATCGATCTGGAGAACGGGGTGACCAGCTCCTACATCATGGTGCAGGTGTCCGGCCTGAGGGTCACCTTCGACTACACCAAGCCGGTGAACGAGCGCGTCGTCTCGGTGCTGGCGCGCTGCGCCGACTGCGAGGTGCCCGTCTATGAGCCACTGCAGCCGGCCAAAATCTATCGCCTCGTCTCGCCCAACTTCCTCCAGGAGGGCGGCGACGGCTTCACCATGCTCGCCGAGGGCACCGACATCCAGTGAGTGATCCGAATCCAGTCCACAAATAAATGTAGCTAACGTCTCTCTTTCCTTGCAGGCGCAGCGTCACGGATCTGGAGGCGATCATCTCGTACACCGCCAACATCAATCCGATCTACACGGGACTCGAGGGTCGCATAACGGTTCTCAATTAAATCCAATTTCTATATCGTTTTTTTTTGAAATCCCTATTATAAATAAATGTTGTAAGATAATGAAATTGCAGTTTTAGAGCGTAAAAACTAGAGTGCACTATTCGGAAACGACCGACTAGCAGATACCCTGTAACTATAAATTTACCAAATCTGGTTTCTCTAGCTCAGAGATATGCCAAAATTCGATATTTATCGATTTATAATTTGGATTATGTAAAAAAACTTTACTCTGCATATTATATACTTAACAATATAATCAAGATTTCTAGCTTGCATAATTAGCATGGCTAAAATCGATATTTATCGATATTTGAAAGAAACTTACTCTGCATATTATGTATGTACATAACACTATACGATTTGTAGCTTGTATAATCGGCTTGGCTAAAAATCGATATTTATCGATTGTAAGAAAAACCATAGAAAATAAATTGAAACTGAGATTTATATACTAGCTTATGCCCGCGTCAGATAAAGTGTTCAGATATTTTGAATCGATCAAATCGATATCGATATCTACACGAACATCGATATCACCCACAATTTTTAAATTCAGCTTAAAGTTCTCTGATCACCTTTTCTGTATAACACTATAATCATAGTGTATAATCGGCATGGCTTAAAATCGGTATTTATCGATATTAAGAAAAACCCATAGAAAATAAATTGAAACTTGATTTATATACCAACTTATGCCCGCGTCAGATGAAGTGTTCAGATATTTCTAATCGATCAAATCGATATCGATATCTATACAAACATCGATATCACCCAAATTCAGCAGAAAGTTTTCTGATGACCTTTTCT
This sequence comes from Drosophila micromelanica, assembly GCA_004143825.1. Lineage (NCBI taxonomy): Eukaryota > Metazoa > Arthropoda > Insecta > Diptera > Drosophilidae > Drosophila > Drosophila micromelanica. The sequence goes on along the minus strand of SCDY01000712.1, from coordinate 31,213 downwards.
GCATAGATGAGGCGGTGCTCCTGGCGCTGGCACCCTGGCAAGCGGAGCTCCTGGCCGCCTCCAGTCGGATCGTGGGCAGCAGTCGGGTGCCGCTGCCGCAGGCGGAGTGTGCGCGAGGCGAATGCAATTTGGGCAACCTCTTTACGGACGCAATGCTGCACGCCGTACGTATTTCGATGGTCGCAGAGATCTCAGAAGCTAATCCCCAACTCCACTTTGCGCCAGTTCGTGAAGGAGGCATCGACGCGGACCCTCAATTGGAGCAATGTGAGCATCGCGCTGACCAGCCAGGGTAACTTTCGTGTGGCCGTACCGGCGGGCGGTAAGACTAAAACAGCCAATTAGCTGGATTTTACAGGGTATCTCATGGTGTTCCCGCAGAGATCAGCTATCAACAACTGGTGGCCATGTGCCCGTGGGAGAATCGCCTATATGCGCTGACGCTGCGCGGCGAGCACTTGCGTCAGCTGCTGGAGGACAGTGTGACGCCCATGAATGCCAGCCACGTGGCGCCCGCATCCAAGCGATTCCTGCAGGTCTCCGGTCTGCGGATCGTCTACAATTTGAGGGCGGAGCCGGGCCGGCGGCTGGTCAGCGTCCTTGTGCGCTGCGACGATTGTGCGATACCCGAGTACCGGGCGCTGCAGCTGAGCCGGCCTTATCGGCTGGTGGTCATGGAATATCTGGCCAATGGCAAGAACGGTTTCTCCTTGATTAGCGATCACGCCGAGGAACTGGAGTAAGCTCTGATTATCATAAACACAAGTTGATGCCGTTGATTTACAATCTTTTGCAGAATGGGCCCCTTTGATTTGGATGCTTTAATGGACTATATGCAGGCGATTGGGCCGATAACTGCCGGACTGGAGCAGAGAATACAATTTATAAAAGTTTAAGTTTTCAAATTCAAATTACCGTTGGCAATACTTGGCGCAAAAGTGCCTATCGAAAAAAGTTATCGTTACACAATTGTACTCAAACATGAAGTTGGCTGCAACAGGCGTTTGGTATTTTTGTCGTATTGAATTTGGAGCATTTTTCAGCATGCACGTTGCGGTCACATCGGGCTGTTCACTCATTCAAAAGTCTTGTTAAGGTTAGGAGTCCGCCTGCGGCACATTTCGAGCAAGTGAGCTTGTTAATTTACATCAAGTTGAATCGGAAGTGTTTCTGACACACTCAAGCTATTATTATTTTGTTGAAGTCTGTTACAGAAAATCAAACGCAGCATCAAAGTAAGTAGTCTACAAAACAAAATAAAAATTTACGTAAAAAAAAAACAGCGCGTGTGGCAACGAATTGCATTATCATTGTTGTGTGCGTGCGTGTGTGTATGTGGTTATATAAGAGAGCCGGCAAAGCGAGCTGCCGCCAGCTGAATTTCTAGAAGCTTCTCAATTAGACAAACGTAAGTTAATTATGTTCACAATAGACAACGACATGTCCTGTCCTGTCCGACTATGCAACCAATTCAAATTAGCTTTGTTTCGGATTTGAACGCACATTCACGTAACAGCGAACGCACATGTTTTCACTTATTTTGCTTTTTCTTTCTTCTGCTTTGCCGGTGGCGATTTCACAATTTGAATGATTTCCAATTGGACTTTATATTTGTTCGCACCAAATTTCATAACAAGCGCAAACATTGCAAAAAGTGGGTGGGGGGTAGGTTCCGTTACATAAATGATTTGTTCTGGAAGAGTTTGCTCTCAGTTTTCATGTTTGATCCAAGGGGGGGGGTGACGGGGAGGGGGCTCGCCTTGTCTCTTATCACTTATTAAATAAACTGAAATGGAAATCAAATTCCATTTTTGTGCAGCACGTGTTTTTTTTTTTTCTATAGGGTATTTTGAGTCTGCATATAAGTGATATATAAACTCAAATGCAAGCTAGATCGGAGCACTATATCATATATAAAAACAATTGGTTAATTAAAGAAAAATTCGTTTTTCTATGAAAAACTTGTTTATTTGTGAAGCAATTGAAATCAAACTTCGGAATTAATAATGCTATCCATATCTGACCGATAAATCATATAGCTGCCATAGGAACGATTGGTTAAAAAATATGATTTTTTTTAATGAAAATTGTCTGAATTCTTTAAACTTACTCGCATCAAACGTTGCAATTGTGAGTGTTTTTCTGTATTCCGAAATGTCTGTTAAATAATTTCAATATCGGTCCACTATATAGTAGAGCTCCCATGGAAGAACATTTAAAATATCTTTAAATATATGTTCTGCGATTTTTCCATATTACTGCAAGAGTAATTGATGGTCAACAATCCGTGTTTTTATCTTGATCGATAAGTATCGATTTTTTTTTAAAAACGGCTTTTTGGGCATATCTCAGTAGCCACAAGAGTTATTGTCATAAAATTTGGCCTAGAATGTTCTCGTTAAGCAAACACAGCTTAGGAATATTTCATTTATTGGATACAACGGATCAAGGATTAACCCTCAGAGTATCTAGCAGTCGGACGCTTAATTTCTTCTGATTGAATCGATAACATCGTTTTCCCCTATAGATGTTCCGTCTACCAGTTTCACTTGCACGCTCCTCGATCAGCCGCCAGATGGCGCTGCGCCGCCACTACGCCAAGGACGTGAGATTCGGCCCCGAGGTGCGCGCCCTGATGCTGCAGGGCGTCGATGTGCTGGCCGATGCGGTCGCCGTCACAATGGGTCCCAAGGGCCGCAACGTGATCATCGAGCAGTCGTGGGGCTCACCGAAGATCACCAAGGATGGCGTCACGGTGGCCAAGGCCATTGAGCTGAAGGACAAGTTCCAGAACATTGGCGCCAAGCTCGTCCAGGATGTGGCCAACAATACCAACGAGGAGGCCGGCGATGGCACCACCACCGCCACCGTGCTGGCCCGCGCCATCGCCAAGGAGGGTTTCGAGAAGATCTCGAAGGGCGCCAATCCCGTCGAGATTCGACGCGGTGTCATGCTCGCCGTCGACGCCGTCAAGGACAACCTGAAGACAATGTCGCGCCCCGTGAAGACACCCGAGGAGATCGCCCAGGTGGCCACCATTTCGGCGAACGGTGATCAGGCGATCGGCAAACTGATCAGCGATGCCATGAAGAAGGTGGGACGCGATGGCGTCATCACCGTCAAGGATGGCAAGACCCTCAACGACGAGCTGGAGGTGATCGAGGGCATGAAATTCGATCGCGGCTACATTTCGCCGTACTTCATCAACTCGTCGAAGGGCGCCAAGGTGGAGTTCCAGGATGCGCTCCTGCTGCTCTCCGAGAAGAAAATCTCATCGGTGCAGAGCATCATTCCGGCCCTCGAGCTGGCCAACGCACAGCGCAAACCGCTGGTGATCATTGCCGAGGACATCGATGGCGAGGCGCTCAGCACTCTGGTGGTGAATCGCTTGAAGATCGGCCTCCAGGTGGCCGCCGTTAAGGCGCCCGGCTTTGGTGACAACCGCAAGTCGACGCTCACCGACATGGCCATCGCGTCGGGCGGCATTGTGTTCGGTGATGATGCCGATCTCGTCAAGCTGGAGGATGTGAAGGTCAGCGACCTGGGCCAGGTGGGCGAGGTGGTCATCACCAAGGATGACACCCTCCTGCTGAAGGGCAAGGGCAAGAAGGAGGATGTGCAGCGTCGCGTCGACCAGATCAAGGATCAGATCAGCGACACCACCTCCGAGTACGAGAAGGAGAAACTGCAGGAGCGGCTCGCCCGTCTCGCCTCCGGCGTGGCCCTGCTGCGCGTCGGCGGCTCCAGCGAGGTGGAGGTCAACGAGAAGAAGGATCGCGTCCACGATGCACTCAACGCCACCCGCGCTGCCGTCGAAGAGGGCATCGTGCCCGGCGGCGGCACCGCCCTCCTCCGTTGCATCGAGAAACTGGACGCTGTGACCACCCAGAACGAGGATCAGGTAGGTGCCACCTTGAATCTCTCTCAAGCTTTAATTCTTACCCAAAAAAAAATGTTCCCCCCCTTCACGGCAGAACCTCGGCGTGGACATCGTGCGTCGCGCCCTGCGCATGCCCTGCATGACCATCGCCAAGAATGCGGGCGTTGATGGCGCCATGGTCGTTGCCAAGGTGGAGACCCAGACCGGCGATTACGGCTACGATGCGATGAAGAGCGAATACGGCAACATGATCGAGAAGGGCATCATCGATCCCACCAAGGTGGTGCGCACCGCCATCACGGACGCCTCCGGCGTTGCCTCTCTGCTGACCACCGCGGAGGCTGTCGTCACCGAGATACCCAAGGAGGAGGGTGCTCCAGCCATGGGCGGCATGGGCGGTATGGGCGGCATGGGTGGCATGGGCGGCATGGGTGGCATGATGTAAACACAAACACACCCCCCAAACCCCCCTCTCCTCACACACAGACACACACACACACACACCATTCATATGTTTAGGCCCATGATGCACTGCGTCGGACTACGGGCTCTGGCAAGCGGCGGGCGCAAGTCCACCAACATTCTCTTCCTTACGGTGCAGCCAGCTGCCCCAGACACACAGCAACACACACACACACACACACACACCAACACACACATGCATTCGAGGGCTGCTCTTCGAGTTTTGTTTCGCATTTATCTCCCTTTTTGCAACGATTCAATTGCCGCTTGGCGGATCGGCCATAGCTTCCGTAGGCTGGCGCTCCTGCATTGTGTTCGACGTTTCTTTTTTTTTTAACTATTCCTTAATACTATTTTTTACATGTTATATATGTAAATGCAAGAAATACCGTTAGTTGTAAAATATCAATAAAAAAAAAAACAAAAAATACAAATTACAAATACATTGCATATCGGATCGAGACTGGAATGGAGACGATTAAGTATTTCTCAACTGAAATACTTGTAATTCATATACACAGATCGAGAATAGAAACACCTGTCATTAAATCGATATATATCGATACTTACTACATTACACTGCATCTGATAAACGAGCACATAAAAGTACTCCAAAATTGTATATGCATATATTATCGAATATCTAGTCCCTAGCTTTTATAGATGCAGACGGACAGCCTGGACGTTGCTGTCGATGCTGATCAGGATCAAGAACATATAAAACGAATTTTCTTACATAGATCTAAATTAAAAGTCTGTTGCATTTAATAGTCAAAAGAAATGTGACGAACCAAGGTTCACAAATTAAACCTTAAGACCAGTTATAGGTTCAAGCCGTATGACGAAACGACAAATTCGATCTTATAGATATGTCTGGATAAACATAGACTATAAAAGCTGGATGGATCGATTGGGTTTACAAATGTAATTAATACAAATTGTCCAGATAAAATATTTGACTAATAAACCAGTTATAGGTTCAAACCGTATGACGAAACCATAGACAACTTCTTCAGATCTTATAGATATAACTGAACCGAGACTATAAAATCTATATTCCTCCCTTTTAAAGAATTTAGTGGACAGCTTCGATTGGAGGTACAAATGTAATTAATACAAAAATATTATACAGATTTGACTTATAAACGGGCAAAGGGTCTTGTTTTGTGTACATATATATATATATATATATATATATACATAGATTTGTGTATATATAGATATAGATGTTGATCAGTAGAGCTCCGATTTCTGCATGACCGCCTCGACGAGCGCTTTGAAAGCGTCCTCGATCATCGTGATATGCAGCTGGGCATCGCGATAGGAGCAGAGCTTGGCGCTCTCGGTTAAAGGCATTTGCATTGTGGTTACCCCCAGCGAGGATTGCGAATGGAGGCTCCGTCCGGTGTTCATCAGTATGTTGACGCAGTCGTCGGCCAGTATCGGAAACGTCTCCACGAAACGGACCATGGCGGGCAGGACGTTGCGCAGGAACTTGCACTTGGCGGATGAGGTTAAAAGGGAGAGCGTCGTCTGGATCACATTCAGACAGAACTTGGAGACGCCCAGGCTCTTCGGTATCGAGTAGTTGAGCACCAGATGGGAGGTCAGCTCGATGGTGAAGATCTGTTTGTCCATTTCGGTGACGTTGAGGAACTCGTGCACGAAATCGATGCAGATGTGCATCGAGGGAACGCTGGCGACAATCATCGGTATGACCGATTTTGGGTACGTCTGGAAGTGGACGAGCTTGGCGAGGGAGGGCTCCGTGATGAACGCCTGATGGACATAGGTGCCGATGATGCCCTGGATTTCGCGCAGCTCCAGCTTGGCGACACGCGTGTCCGCCTTGCTGTCCATGTAGTCGAGCACCTCCAGCAGGATGTGGACAGCGGCGCTCTCCTGCGACGCAATCAGCGTCGTCTTCAGCTCCTCCCGATCGGCGTCCGTCTGCACCAGACCGTTCTTGTCCAGCACCTGCTTCTGCTGCATGTGCACGTTGAGGTACGTCTTGGACGCCGCCAGGCTGCCCTTCAGTATCCGCAGCAGGATCACCAGCATGTACGGCGAACAGAACACCTCCCGCGGACACCTGCCAAAAGAAGAAGAGGGATCGGGACTTAATAAAATGTTTACCAAGGATCAAGATCACAGAGCACACAAAAAGGGGAAATCTATGGAAATCTTTACTAAGATATTGTAGAAAGAGAGAAATTGGGAGTATTAGGATTTTAATTCTAGATCATAACGAGAAGGAAGATTTGTTAGTAAGAGTCTAACAAGGAAGGAATCAAGGATTCCAGTACAAGTATCAGAAAGATGTATCTAATGAGGAAGGAAACACCCAAGAATTATGATTAGAAAAGGAAGAAACGGAATTAAAGAGAAAAATAAGGATGCAAAAGTATTTGGATTCCCACTCTAAGATCAGAAAGATAATAAAGCATTAGGATTCTAGTTCTACGATCAGGGAGAAAAGGAAAACTTGTTGGGAAAAGTACAACAGTATTAGAATTCCCTTGCTACGATCAGAAAAATAAGGAAACACATGTTAGTAAAATACTAACAAGGAAAGAGGACAACGAGTATTAGGATTTTAATTTTAGATCATAACGAGAAGGAAGATTTGTTAGTAAGAGTCTAACAAGGAAGGAAACAAGGATTCCAGTACAAGTATCAGAAAGAGAAGGAAGATGTATCTAGAAAAGGAAGTAACGGAATTAAAATGAAAAATAAGGATGCAAAAGTATTTGGATTCCCACTCCACGATCAGAAAGAAAAGGAAGACTTGTGAGTAAAAGACCAAATAGGAAGGAAGTCAGGCGAGTAGAGTAAAATTCTAGTAATTAGCTCGGATGCCATCTCACTCTGACTCGTGTGCCTGATCAAAAAGGAGAGAGACAGCTAGAGAAACGTACCCGAGCACATCCATGGGTTCGAGGAGGCTCTCGTTGGCAAATGTGCGCCGGTTGAGGGCGTCCGAGTTGTTGGTGATGGCGCGCAGGGACATGATCCAGAATGTGGTGGGCAGGACGGCGTTCAGGCGCAGCCACAGATCGTTGTAGAGATCCTTGACATAGCGCGGCACATCCTTCTGGAAGATGTGCGGCAGATGCTGCACCAGCTGATGGGCGTACTGGGCGAGGGATTCCGGCGGCAGCTGGAGCAGTCGCTTGAACAGCCGTATCGCCAGCCGTGGCTTCGTCCTGACGCCGTCCAAGGCGCGGGTGAGCAGCTCCGGCTTCAGATCGTATCTGTGATCCGGCTCGACGCTGTGCAGGCTGCTGTTGGCCAAATAGTGCTCCTCCAGCCAGTCATCGACCATGCTCAGATGCGGATAGTTGGAGATGATCAGACGCAACAGCGGATGGAACAGGGACAGGTAATCGTTATGGTATTGATGCGCCTTCTGCAGCAGATACTTGAGCGGCAGTCCGCCCAGAAAATTGTTGCTGTACTCCTTCTGCTTGCGTCCGCCCAGGGCGCTCAGGTTCATCAGGCGCGTATCCTCGTACAGCATCAGATAGTAGATGATCAGCAGCTGCGAGGTGAGCGGACAGGCGACCTCCACCTGGGCGAGCTCATCGCTCTCGGCCAGCGGCTGCAGTTCCTCCGCAAAGAACGTCAGCGGCGACGTCCGAAACACGTGCAAAATTTCAAGTTCGGTGAACGGACGATGCATGTGATCGACACTGATCTTGCCGGCGGGATTCGGTATGATCAGCGTATTGACGAACACCTCCACCAGGGCGGGCATCACCGGATGCACCGGTCGCACCGAGCTGCAGATCTGCTTGAAGATCCACGACTTGATCGGCACCTTGTGCTTGAGGAAGGTGCGCGACTTGAGCAGCTGATGGATGCAGTGCACCGGCAGGTAGCCGGGTATGGTCCCGTTCAGGTTCGGTGTCACCGGCACCCGGACCGCATGCAAGGCGACCACCTGCTCGGTGAACAGATCCTGGGTGAACAGCTGCTTGATCCGATTGGTGCTGTTCGGCCGGATGGGTATCTTCATGGCCAGCGTCGAGCAGACCATCTCGCTGATGGCCGTTATCTGATTGCTGTGAAAGTGAATCGCGAGCAGGAGCAGCATCTCGCCGAGGGAGCTGCTCGTCCCAGAGCGCTTGCAGAAGAACGCATCCTCGCGGATGAGCCACTGCAGCCACTCGACGGCCTTGTTCTCCAGCGGTATCGTCGACACCAGCGACGGACACGCGATCAGCATGCAAAGGGCCAGCGTCACAAACCGGACGCCCGACGGCGTCGCCTGGGGACAGCTGGTGACCAGCTGGGAGAGCGCATTGATCTCGTCATCGTTGAACTTGAGGCCGCCGATGCCGCGCAACGCGCAATATAAACGGAGCAGGACGGCGCCCTGCAGATTGAAGTCCTTCAGCTCGGCGGCGCTGGCCGTGATCTGCACGATCTTCTGCAGCAGCTCGACGCGCACCAGATTCAGTGCGTCCCCCTTTCGCTTCTGGCTCGTTCGGATGTACAGCGCGAACCAGGAGCGCAGATTCTGATCGTTACCGAGCAGCAGGCCCGTCAGGAAGGCGATCTGTGGACGGGTGGCAAATGGTTATTCTACATTCAAATCGAGGTGATTGATTGATTGTCTGACTGATTGATTGATTGATCGATCTGCAAGTCTCTTTTTAAATAACCAACAAAACAGAATAATCTATACAAAGGCTTTCCAGTCTGACTGATTGATTGTTTGACTGACTGATGGATTGGCTGATTGGTTGATTGATCGATCATTGAGTCTTTAAAAAAAAATTGAAAAATCCATATAAATATTTCCAGATTAATTAATAATATAAGTCTCTTTAAATAACAAAGAATCTGTGTTTTTCGAACTGATTGATTAATGTTGGACTGATGGAGTACCTGATTGATTGACTGATCGATCCGTTAGTCTCTTTACATAACCCAAAAAAAAAAGATAATCTATATAATGGTTTTCTAGACTGATGGATTGATTGACTGCATTTATCCGTTTATAAATCTTCTGTTTTTTTTAGGTAGATTGACTAACTTGATTGATTGACTGCCTGATTGAGCAACAGCTTTTCGGTAAGCTACTATAAACAAGCACAGATTGATTGATTGAATACATCACATGGTGATATCAGTTTATTTAAAAATATACATTTAAAAAACTGTTTGCTCTAACTGATTGACTGACTGATTGATTGAAAACAGAATAATCTATATAATGGCTTTCCAGATTGATTGACGGACATTTATCCATTTTTTTTTTTTTATGCAAACCATTATATTAATATTTTTTTGTAGATGATTGATTGACAATAAACAAGCAGATTGATTGATTGACTATAAACAAGCACATTGATTGATTGATTACATTTTGAGTTGAAATCCATTCATCCAATACACTTCATCGATACATTTAAATAACTGTTTGCTCTAACTGATTGACTGACTTGATTGATTGACTGACTGACTCGATTGATTGACCTTTGAACAAGGCTTCCTTCACCACTCACCAGATCGTCGGGATGCTTGAGGGTCAGCTTGAGCATGAACGAGGGCACCTTCAGCATGTCGACGCACATGGACCGATTGGCCAGCGCCTGGGAGGGATTCATCTCGCTGAGTGCCATCAGCAGGAGGAGCCGCTGCTTGCCGTCGACGGCGTCCTCGTCACAGTTGGAGATCACGTGGGAGACCACATCGCGATAGCAGTCCGGAAAATTGGCGACCAACGCGCAGACAATGCGATGCCCGTTGGGCACATGGACGAGGGCGTCGGTCAGCTCCAGGATGTTGAGCAGCGACGGCAGCTCGGCGAGCGCAATGCAGAGAATGTCGACCACCTCCTCCAGATAGATGCCATCGTCCAGTATTTCCGAGTGCGCCGGCCCCCCCGACGGGCTGCTGCCGCCGCCGCTGCTGCCACTGCTGCTGCCGGTGCCAGCCGCCGGCTTCGATTCGTTGCCGGAGCCGGAACCATTTGAGGCGGACACCTGTTGCTGCAGATTGAAGATCTCGGAGAGAACGACGCGAACTTTGCGCGCCACATCGGCGCGCTCGAAGCCGAGCGCAATGCCCGACTGGAGTCCGTATTCGGGCTGCTGGGACTGGCCCTGGGCATCGAAGAAGGCGACGCTGGAGGATTTCTGGCGCGTCTGCAGCTCCTTTTTCAGATCGTTCTCGAGCTCGTGGTAGTTGACCTGCAGATAGGACACAATGCTGTTGACCACCTCGATGCCAATGAGCACGGCCAGTATTTGCTTGCGCGACTCCATCGACGACTCCGTATTGTCCAGCGGCGACAGCAAACTCATCCGGACAAGCGACGGCAACACCGGCCGGATCTCGTTCTCCGGATAGCCGGCCAGCGATGTTATGTCCAGGTTCTGCATGGCGCCAAAGACGCGCGCCGTCACATCGTACATCTTCACCGGCATCACGCCAGCCTTACCTGTTGCCAGTTAATTGAGAATTTCGCTGATCTTTGCGCTGTGCAACCAAAAAGAACAAAACAAATAAATAAATATCCTAGGAGCGGAACATCGGCGGCGGCATCGATATCGATAAACGGCGTCGGCGTTTCGGTGTTATTTAGCGCCACGCGAACAGTTCGAACAGTGAATAGAACAATGTTGAACACGGCATTCGTTGGCTAAGCGCAACCGAAAGCAAGTTAAGTTAAAAATATATAGAAACAATTTGTACGACAGATTTGTGCTAAACGTAATTCGCTTGTTGTTGTTCGGCAAGCACTTGCCACTTGCTAGAGATGGCACAAGGTCGTTGTTTGTGTGCAAGAGTTGCATCGTACAAGTTCGCTTGAGCCAGCTCACAGTTAACAAATCAAAATCGGAATAATCTCTCTGTCAACTAGTTAACAGTTAGAAAGATTTCTTTCTACTTAAATTGATGATCATTTTTTGTAATATATGTATTACTCATGGTTATTTGTGTTATTTTTTATTATATTATTTAAACAAATGGAACCAAGTGAACATTTGCGTGCTGCCAACTTGTTTGGCCAACATCGCCGGTCAGTTGGTGCACTGCATATCGACATATCGATGTAGCGCTGTATCGCCGTATCGATGTTTTCATTCACTGATACATACATTTTCCGTTCGTATTCAGCAGTCACTTTTTTTTTTACACGCAAGTGAAGTTCGACCGCAAAGAATAAATGTGAATAAAAATAAATATATAACGTGAAGAATCTATATGAATTGTGTGTTTTATGAATCAATTAGGGAAAATTGAACAACAAGTTTGTCGAGTAGGTAAGTGAAAGTCGCCGCAGTGCAGTGAAAACCGATCGCAAATGAAAATTAAACGTCGGAAAATAGACCAACGCCCTAGTACCCAAAACCCACCAGTGCGCCTAGTGACAAGAAGAAGAAGAAGCTCAAGTGAGGAGCAGACCAAAAAAAGTATCTCAACGTTGAAATGTGGGCCAAGTGTTTTAACTTTAGGCACTATTAAATAACTGATATTTAATACATGTATATATATGTATGTATGTGTATATACTGGCATGATCAAACCGACAGAATATATGTACAGATATAGATAAAGATATATACGTGTGTGTGTGTGTGTGTGTGTGTGTGCATACATACATAATAAAAACATCATCGATTAAAATTGCCTGCCCCCGTCTATCGCAGCCGCAGTCGCTGCTAGCGTTGATGACATCATTCGGTGTTTTTTTTTTCAGTTCGTTTAGTTTGTGCGATGCGAGAGCGCAACGCAACGCAGCGCTGAGTTGAGTCGAGTGGAGTGTGTTGAGCGCTGCTCATTACGCTTATGCCGTTACTGGCTGACTATTAGTACGTACGCTAACCTGTGTGTGTGTAAACGAATATTTGTCGAGAATTACTTTTCGTGAATTAAAACAAAAAATAGAACTAAACCAAAAATATGACAAACGCAAGCAAAAAATCAGAAATCAAGAAAACTTGAGTACATTTGCGTCAGCGCTGAATAAAATAAATAGAAATAAAAAGTGCGATAAAAGCCAATATTTAATCGAGATATTACACACACACACACAGACACACACGCACACAGACATGAAAATGTTTTTAATCGTGCACACACACGCATATCTATCTTTTGCTCCCTTGCCTTGCTATTCTTTTTATTCACTCACACTGGCAGCGAAATGCACTTTGAAATACAGTTACGTGCACACGCACACAAACACACGCATATAAAAATAGGAAATCCTTCCAAGAGGTCACGAGTTGAATTGAAGTTGTTTATCGATACTTTGCGCATGGAATGAGTAAAAAGCAAAAGGCAAAAACTGTGCTGCACTTGCCCATATTTGAGTTGAGCGTGTGTGTGTGTGTATGTGTGTATTTGTGCTGGTATTGGCCCACCTTATTTAAAAAAGCCGCCGTCGTTTGCCTTAAAACAAATGACAAATCAACGGCCATAACTCAAATTGTACAGTTGTAAGGTAATGAGCACGTACTGTCGTATGTGTGTTTACGAGCGTTTATATGTGTCTGCTTGTGTGTGTGTGTACTTGTGAGTTGGAGAAGCCTCACAGCTTTGAGCGATTGTTAAAACAAAAAAAAAACAAAAATTACATTAGCGCTGCCCCAAAAACTGGTTTTCCATAAAAATGAGAAAAAGGCAAAGAAGTAAAAGAGCAACACACACACAGTTAAAATTGTAAAGTTTTCACTGTGTCTGCCACTTTTCTTTTTTTGTAATGTTGCCCTGCTTAATTGAATTTGAACAACGGCAATTGCACAACTCCCCAAGAAACCGCGCCCGCTTTTCCCGGTAATCAAATCAATGTGATGAACTCACTTCCAACAAGATCAACTCGACAAACACGCAACACACTTGTACACATATATTTGAACATAAATACATACATGTACATGGCATGCAATCATAATTGCAAAGCTGTTCGAGCTGAGTTCAAAACCTACCCCATTTACTGGGCTTGCTGAATACGACCTGCCTTCGCCCCATCCGCCCCGTCAACGAACACACAACTCGAAATCGTTCTCAATCTCTTTCTCTCTCTCTCTCGCTCTTGCTCTTGCTCTCCCTTAGAGTTACACAGATACACGCTCTCCCGTTGTGTGTGTTTTCACTCTCTCGCCTTTTGTGTGCGTGTGCCGCCTGTTTGTTTGTTTCTTGGTTGTTGTTTTCGCTCTGTTTTCGTTATGCGCTGCTTTCTCGCTCGCACGCTCATCTCAGTGTCGGCGAGTTTTAAGCTTCGTTTTCGTTATAATCAGAAAAATATTACGTAATAGATAATAGAGCTGCGTGAATAGAAACGAATATCAATGCGAATGTGTGTTAAGCGGCTTCTACATGTGTATATGTAAATAAAGTTGTGTGCTATTGTTTTTTTTTTGTGTGTGTTTTTTTTTTAATACATTGTTGCTAAATTAGCTCATACCCATTGAGAGCACAAATGAAATCAGCAAAAGGCAGCAACGAAAAAAACAAGTGCAGTTTTTAATGTGTTAAAAAAAAAAGCATAATTGCCTGAACTACTTACGTGTGTGAGTGTGTGTGTGTGTGTGTGTATGTGTGTGTGTGTGTGTGTGTGTGTGTGTGTGTGTGTGTGTGTGTATGTGTATGTGTGTGTGCTTATATTAGCGTGAAGGGAATGACCTGCACAGCTTCGAATAAAGGTCAAAATACACTTGCATATTGTGTTTGTGTGTGTGTGTGTACAACAGTTTCCATTGGTGTATATACAGATAAAAAAGACGAACGGTTATTTCGTGTTGCCGAAGTTTAAATACCCTAGCAAACATATTGAAAAAGTGCATTTTAAATCTATAGTTAATTGTGTTTGCTTGATTTTTTTTCATACGATATCCTAAAAAAAATTATTTGTGATGGATAAGAATAAAAAATATGTCACACAGCTCGTGACACATTTATAATACCCGCTGCCAGGGTATACAAAAAACACACACACACACTTGCATACCTATTTTTTTTCGGTCATTCCGATAGTTTGTGAATTGAATTTCCTGCAATTTCACCACCATGCGATTTAAATGAACGCTCCCGCCCCCCATACCCAACCCAACCCCCCCCCCCACCTGAGCCCAAAGCTATGGGAATGGAAATGAGAATGAATTTGGCATTGCGGATGGGGCGTGATGTAATCGCGTTAACTATAAAGCCGAAATAATAAATATACAGACAGACAGACAGACAGAGATATGTTTGTACAGTGAGCGACAATTGTGTTCGGACGCCAGCTGACCCGGGCGACCCGCGGGCCACTCAATGTGACGCCATTGTGTCTTATGAATCATCATCACAACAACAGAAAAGCGGGCGGGGCGGGGTCGGGGCGGGGTCTTTGCTTGGGGTAGGCGTTAACGTTGTAAACACCCACCCACCCCGGTCGTAAATAAATATTTACACGGCCAGATTTTCACAGAAAACTTCAAACAAAAAACCAAGTTAACAAAAGAAATGTTGGCTTAACGAAATTAAAATAAACTTAACTCTTTTTGTTGTTTTTGTGTAGCCTATGACCAACTTATCTAAATTTAAACTCATGCTCAATATGAATCAGATTTTAATATATACTATGCAAATATGAAAAATATACACATGATATTTTATTAGTAAAAATGTAAATAAATCAAACAAGCAGAAATGCTTCAGTGAAGAGTGTCCGACTAGAAGATACTATAGATAAATATATGTGAATATAATATAATATTGATAAAAATATTTATCTATAGCTATATCTTTTTGAGGTCAAATATGCCTTCTTCAAAAAAAATAATATACCCTTTGTGTAGCCAATGGATCTACGGTATAAAAGTATCTCATTTTAAAATTAAAAATGCCGAAAGTTATTGCTACAAAAATATACCTTGAAGTAAACTAATAATTATAGTAATTTTTTTTTAATATGATATTTTTACATAATATTTTCAAGCTCTTTGGGTAATTTAGGAAGAGTCAGACCAGAAACTAGTATAAATTCTAGTCACGTCCCGTGTCGCTAATTGCTTGCTAATTTTTGTAAATTGCCAGTTTCAACAGCTTTCAGTTTGTGGCCCAAAAATAGACCAACAAATTTGTGTTCAGTAATCAAACCAGGAATTTCTTATTGAAATGATTACCAGTAGGGAGTTTGTAATCGGTAAAATACTAATCAGTTTTCTACATTTCATTTGTTTTTTTTTTTGCAGTTATTCTTTAAGGTTTATTTTCGGTTCTGAATTGGGGGAAACAAAATTGAATTCTTTGCGGTGAGAATTGTGGACAATTTGCAAGTGAGCTGACAAAAATGACGACGGACATTTCAATTGTTCGATGGGAACCCAACCAGGGTCCAGGCAACGAATATATCGATGAATACGAATACGATGGCGGCAATTCCAGTTCCCGGCTGTTCGAGAGATCCCGGATCAAGGCGTTGGCCGAGGAGCGCGAGAACGTACAGAAGAAGACGTTCACCAAGTGGGTGAACTCGCATCTGTGCCGGGTCAATTGTCGCATCGCCGATCTCTATGTGGATATGCGGGATGGCAAGCATTTAATTAAGCTACTGGAGGTGCTGTCCGGCGAACGCCTGCCCAAGCCCACCAAGGGCAAAATGCGCATACACTGCCTCGAGAATGTGGACAAGGCTCTCCAGTTTCTGCGCGAACAGCGCGTCCATCTTGAGAATATTGGCTCCCACGATATTGTCGATGGCAACGCCTCCCTCAATCTCGGCCTCATCTGGACGATTATCTTGCGCTTCCAAGTAAGTTTCCCCTTGCATTTTTACTAAATCAGAGAAAATGTTAGTTAACAAATGTTAAGGAGAGTTCAATGCTAGAACAGTAAGTAAGTAAATCAAAGAAGTTCTACAAATTAACAGTAAATTTTAGTGAACATAAAATGTTAGTTAACAAGCAAAATTTTATGAAAGTTTAAAGTTAGAACACTGAATGTTAAATTAAAAAAGTCTTTCAAATGTAATTAACAGTAAGTGTTAGTGAACATAACAGCAAAATATTCATTAACATAGTATGAAAATAGATAAAAATGTTTTTGTTTAAAAGAAATTTTTTTTAAAAATATTCTGATAACATAAAAACTAATAGCTTTGAGTCAATTTTAGTGGAAAAAGTTAGTGAAAGTAAGTGGCAAAAATATTCAACAGTAATTATTGGTGAATATAATGTTAACAGGAACGAACAGTCATCATAAAGAATATAAGATAACATATTATATACGTAATGTTAGCAGCATTAAATTTTCGATCAAGTTTCAACATAAATACGTTTTTTTTTTTAACAGTAAGATAACATTTAAATCTAGGCTGACAATAATGTACGTTAACAGAGTATATTATAGAGCACAGTTATCAGCAAAATGCTATTAACAGAAATAGCAGTTAACATAGATGCAAACATTAGTTAACAGTTGAAAGCTAACAGAAGTTTAACATTTTTCATGTTTAGCTTTGAGTCTGAACTAAATTTAGTTTCTTATTTAGATCGTTAGCTAAATTTTCTCCATTGATCATCCATTATGGCAATTTGTGAATATTTTTGTTTTTCGATTAGATACAAGATATCACCATCGAGGAGGTGGACAACAAGGAGACAAAGTCAGCGAAGGATGCGCTGTTGCTGTGGTGCCAGATGAAGACCGCTGGCTATCACAATGTGAACGTGCGCAACTTCACCACATCCTGGCGCGATGGATTGGCCTTCAATGCGATCATACACAAACACCGTCCAGATCTAGTGCAATTCGAGAAGCTATCGAAGACCAATGCCATACACAATCTGAACAATGCATTCGACGTGGCCGAGGATAAGCTGGGCCTGGCCAAGCTGCTCGATGCGGAGGATGTGTGCGTCGAGCATCCCGACGAGAAATCGATCATCACCTATGTGGTAACCTACTATCACTACTTCAGCAAACTGAAGCAGGAGACGGTCCAGGGCAAGCGCATCGGCAAGGTCGTCGGCATCGCCATGGAGAACGACAAGATGATCCACGATTACGAGCACTTCACCAGCGATCTGCTCAAGTGGATCGAGACAACGATACAGTCCCTCGGCGAGCGCGAATTTGAGAATTCGCTGGCCGGTGTTCAGGGTCAGTTGGCGCAATTCTCCAATTATCGCACCATCGAGAAGCCACCGAAGTTCGTTGAGAAGGGCAATCTGGAGGTGTTGCTGTTCACCCTCCAGTCGAAGATGCGGGCCAACAACCAAAAACCGTACACACCCAAGGAGGGCAAAATGATATCGGACATCAACAAGGCCTGGGAACGACTCGAGAAGGCCGAACACGAACGTGAGCTGGCCCTGCGCGAGGAGCTCATCCGCCAGGAGAAACTGGAGCAGCTGGCAGCCCGTTTCGATCGCAAGGCGAGCATGCGCGAGACATGGCTATCGGAGAACCAGCGTCTGGTCAGCCAGGATAACTTCGGTTTCGATCTGGCCGCCGTTGAGGCAGCCGCCAAGAAGCACGAGGCCATCGAAACCGATATCTTTGCGTATGAGGAGCGCGTCCAGGCGGTGGTTGCCGTCTGTGATGAGCTCGAATCGGAGCGTTATCATGACGTGAAGCGCATCCTGTTGCGCAAGGACAACGTGATGCGTCTGTGGACGTATCTGTTGGAGCTGCTGCGCGCTCGTCGCATGCGCCTGGAGATCTCCCTGCAGCTGCAGCAGAACTTCCAGGAGATGCTCTACATACTCGACAACATGGAGGAGATCAAGCAGTTGCTGATGACCGATGACTACGGCAAGCATCTGATGGGCGTCGAGGATCTGCTGCAGAAGCACTCGCTGGTCGAGGCCGACATCAATATACTGGGCGAGCGGGTCAAGGTCGTTGTGCAGAACTCGCAGAAGTTCCTCAGCGACGATCCCGAATCGTATAAACCGTGCGATCCGGAGATCATTGTCAGCCGTGTCCAGCAGCTGGAGGATGCGTACGCTGAGCTGGTCCGTTTGGCCGTCGAGCGACGCAGCCGCCTCGAGGAGAGCCGCAAACTGTGGCAATTCTATTGGGATACCGCCGACGAGGAGAACTGGATCAAGGAGAAGGAGCAGATTGTCTCCACCGATGAGATTGGTCACGATCTGACCACCATCAATCTCCTGTTGAGCAAGCACAAGGCCCTCGAATCGGAGATCACATCGCACGATCCCCAGCTGCAGAATGTGGCCAAGGTGGGTGCCGAGCTAATAACCGAGGGTCACTTTGGCGCCGATCGCATCAAGGATCGCCTCAAGGAGATCCTCTCCAAGTGGGATCATCTGCTCGATCTGACCAAGTACAGGCGCCAGCGTCTCGAGAATGCCGTCGAATACTTCCAGCTGTTTGCCGATGCCGATGACGTCGACAACTGGATGCTGGATACGCTCCGGATCGTTTCCAGCGAGGATGTTGGTCGCGACGAGGCCAACGTTCAGTCGCTGCTCAAGAAGCACAAGGATGTCGCCGACGAGCTAAAGAACTATGCCGAGGTGATCGATGCCCTCCACAAGCAGGCCGAGACCCTCAAGCTGAACGAACCGGAAAAGGCGAACGTGGACAAGCGCCTGGAGGCGATCGATTCAAGGTACAAGGAGCTAACCGAGCTGGCCAAGCTGCGCAAGCAGCGTCTCCTCGACGCCCTCAGCCTGTACAAGCTGATGTCCGAGGCGGACGGTGTCGAGCAATGGATCAAGGAGAAGACCAAAATGCTCGACACCATGGTGCCCGGCAAGGATATCGAGGATGTCGAGATCATGAAGCATCGCTTCGAGGGCTTCGACAAGGAGATGAATGCGAATGCCTCCCGTGTCGCCGTGGTCAATCAGCTGGCCCGCCAGCTCCTTCACGTCGAGCATCCCAATTCGGATGAGATCCTAGACCGACAGAATCACCTCAACCAGGAGTGGTCGACGCTGCGCGAGAAGGCCGAGGCCAAGATGGATGATCTGAAGTCGGCCCATGGCGTACAGACGTTCTACATTGAGTGCCGCGAGACGATCTCGTGGATTGAGGACAAGAAGCGCATCCTCACCGAAACCGACAGCCTCGAAATGGATCTGACCGGCGTGATGACCCTGCAGCGTCGCCTCAGCGGCATGGATCGCGATCTGGCCGCCATACAGGCGAAATTGTCGAGCCTGGGCCGCGAGGCGGACAGCATTGAGGTGGAGCATCCGGAGGAGGCGCAACTGATTCGCGAGCGCATCGCACAAATCGAACTGATCTGGGAACAGTTGACGCAGATGCTGAAGGAGCGCGACTCCAAGCTGGAGGAGGCCGGCGATTTGCATCGTTTCCTGCGCGATCTCGATCACTTCCAGACGTGGCTGACCAAGACCCAAACGGATGTCGCTTCCGAGGATACGCCCACATCGCTGCCGGAGGCCGAGAAGCTACTGAATCAGCATCAGTCCATCCGTGAGGAAATTGACAACTATACCGAGGACTACAAGTCGATGATGGAGTACGGCGAACGTTTGACCTCCGAGGGCAACACCTCCGAGGATCCGCAGTACATGTTCCTGCGCGAGCGCTTGAACGCCCTCAAGGATGGCTGGGAGGAGCTGCATCAGATGTGGGAGAATCGCCAGGTGCTGTTGTCGCAGAGTCTCGACCAGCAGCTCTTCAATCGGGATGCACGCCAGACGGAGGTGCTGCTCAGCCAGCAGGAGCACTTCCTCAGCAAGGACGATACACCGGTTAATCTGGAGCAGGCCGAGAATCAGCTGAAACGCCACGAGGCCTTCCTCACCACCATGGAGGCGAACGATGACAAGATCAACACGCTACTCCAGGTGGCCGACACCCTTGTGGAGAAGGAGCACTTCGATGCGGACAAGATTGGCAAGCGGGCGGAGAACATAACCGGACGACGTGACGATAATCGCCAGCGGGCGCTCGATCAGCACGAGAAGCTAAAGAACCAGGTGAAGCTGCACGAGTTCCTGCAGGATCTCGAGGAGCTGGCCGAATGGGTGCAGGAGAAGTATGTGACATCCCAGGACGAGACATACCGCAGCGCCAAGACCATACACTCCAAGTGGACGCGTCATCAGGCCTTCGAGGCGGAGATCGCTGCCAACAAGGAGCGTCTGTACGAGGCCGAGAAGTCCGCCCAGGAGCTCTCGAAGGAGAAGCCCGAATTCAAGGATGTGATCGAACCGAAACTGAAGGAACTGGCCAAACAGTTCGATGACCTCGAGGTGCACACCAAGGAAAAGGGCGCCCTGCTCTTCGACGCCAATCGGGAGGTGCTCGTCCAGCAGACCTGCGACGATATCGACTCGTACATCACCGATCTGGAGAAACAGATCGTGAGCGGCGATACCGCCAACGATCTGACCTCGGTGAATATACTGATGCAGAAACAGCAGGTGATCCAGACCCAGATGGCGGTAAAGGCACGCCAGGTGGAGGAGATCGACAAACAGACCGAATATCTGCAGAAGACGGTGCCCGAGGAGAAGATCGAACCGATTGTCGTCAAGAAGACGGCGGTGCTCGAGCGCTTCGAGAAGATCAAGGCCCCGCTGTTGGAGCGCCAAAAGCAGCTGGAGAAGAAGAAGGAGGCGTTCCAGTTCTGTCGCGATGTCGAGGACGAGAAGCTCTGGATCGATGAGAAGCTGCCGGTGGCCAATTCCGCTGACTATGGCAACTCCCTGTTCAATGTGCACGTACTGAAGAAGAAGAACCAATCGCTGGCCACCGAAATTGATAACCACGAGCCGCGCATCAATGCCATCTGCAACAATGGACGCAAACTGATCGATGAGGGGCACGAGGACGCCAAGAAGTTTGAGGCGCTGATCAGCGATTTGACCGCCAAGTGGCAGGAGCTGAAGGACGCCATCGAGAACCGGAAGCGGCATCTGCTCGAATCGGAGAAGGTGCAACAGTATTTCTTCGATGCCCAGGAGGCCGAATCGTGGATGAGCGAACAGGAGCTGTACATGATGGTCGAGGATCGCGGCAAGGACGAGATCAGCGCCCAGAATCTGATGAAGAAGCACGAGAATCTGGAGCAATCCGTCGAGGATTATGCAAACACCATCCGACAGCTGGGCGAGGTGGCGCGCCAATTCAGCAGCGACGATGTCTCCAGCGGCGATGCCGTCGCCGTCAAGCAATCCCAGCTGGACAAGCTCTATGCCGGTCTGAAGGATCTGGCCGGTGAGCGTCGTGCCCGCCTCAACGAGGCCCTCCAGCTGTTCATGCTCAGCCGCGAGGTGGACGATCTCGAGCAATGGATCACCGATCGTGAGGTGGTCGCCGGCTCCCAGGAGCTCGGCCAGGACTACGATCATGTTACGCTCCTATCGGAGCGCTTCAATGAGTTCGCCCGCGACACGGAGGCGGTTGGCGGCGAGCGGGTGGCCAAGGTGAACGGCATTGCCGACAATCTGATCCAGGCCGGGCACTCGGACTCGGCGACCATTGCCGAGTGGAAGGACAACCTGAACGAATCGTGGCAGGATCTGCTCGAGCTTATCGAGACGCGCACCCAAATGTTGGCCGCCTCGCGGGAACTGCACAAATTCTTCCATGACTGCAAGGACGTTCTGGGTCGCATCCTCGAGAAGCAGCACGGTGTATCCGATGAGCTGGGACGGGATGCCGGCAGCGTATCGACGCTGCAGCGCAAGCATTACAATTTCCTACAGGATCTGACCACGCTGTACTCGCAGGTGCAGCAAATCCAGGAGGAGTCCGCCAAGCTGCAGGACGCCTACGCCGGCGACAAGGCCAAGGAGATCACCAATCGCGAACAGGAGGTGCTCCATGCCTGGGACAATCTCCAAGCGATGTGCGATGCACGCAAACAGAAGCTAGCCGACACCGGCGATCTATTCCGGTTCTTCAATATGGTGCGCATACTCACCATCTGGATGGAGGATCTGGTGCGCCAGATGAACACCTCGGAGAAGCCGCGCGACGTCTCCGGCGTCGAGCTGCTGATGAACAACCATCAGAGTCTAAAGGCCGAGATCGATACGCGCGAGGATAACTTCAGTGCGTGCATATCCCTCGGCAAGGAGCTGCTCATGCGCAATCACTATGCCTCCGCGGACATCAAGGATCGCCTGAAGCAGCTGCACAACAGCCGCAACGCCCTGCTGCTGCGCTGGGAGGAGCGATGGGAGAACCTACAGCTGAGTAAGTACCCAAACCCCTTCCAATTGGTGCTACACTAAATCTTATCAAATCTAAATACTAAATACATCCAACTTTTAGGAGTCTCTCCAAGCTCCAGTTCTTGGAGGGTAGATCAAATAGGACATTCGTACATTCTGATAGAAAGCATTCCTGCTTAAACTCTCTCCTTTCAGTACACCTAATTTTGTATACCATCGAATCCAAATTAGGCAATCGGGTGGGAGCTGGAGTATACTCCACTCCATTCAACATAAGAGTATTCTTCAGAGGAAGTATCACATAGAAACCCATTAACCTTCCACTGATTAGTCAAAAGAAGTCCTGCCCTGCTCCGAGTAATCCTCAATCATCTAAACGATCAAACCGAAAAAAAAAAAATCCAAGCTAAATCGCTTAGTTCGTCCAGTCATGAAACGGGTTTCCCTTTTGACCTGAGCATCTCCACCTAGTTGAAGGGTTTCAAGTTAGATCCACAATGAACGCAAGTCTGTTGATAGCATCGTTCATAATTCTAAACGAATCCCTTTGCTATTTTACTCTTTTTGAGCACTTTTTCTGCCCTGCCCTACTCTAAGTAAACCTCATTCATCTAAACGATCTAACCGAAATAAATCCGAGCTAAATCGCTAAGTTTCTATACTTGGGGTTCCTTTTTAGATCTGAGCTAGCTAAAGGGTTTCAAGTTAGATCCACAATATATCAGATCAGTCTGTGGATAGCATCGTCATTCTAAATGAACTCTTTTATAATTCACTCTTCTATAGTCCTGGAGGTTTATCAATTTGCCCGAGATGCTGCCGTTGCCGAGGCTTGGCTTATTGCCCAGGAGCCGTACCTGCTGTCCTCCGAGCTGGGACACACCATTGACGAGGTCGAGAACCTAATTAAGAAGCACGAGGCATTCGAGAAATCGGCCGCCGCACAGGAGGAGCGCTTCAGTGCACTTGAGCGTTTGACAACGGTAAACAGATCACGATCACGATCTGATTTATCCCAATTGATAAATTCTGACTTTCTTCCTTTTTCCAGTTTGAGCTCAAGGAAATGAAGCGGCGCCAGGAGATGGCCGAGGAGGCCGAACGACAGCGCATCAAGGAGGAACAGGAGGCTAAGGCCGCATCCGAGGCGGCCGAGCTGGCCAAACGGGAGGCTGAGCGACGCGACGATGTCGATGTGGGCATTGCCCACGATGAAGCAGGTAAAATTTGGAGTTGAATGCAATCAAATTTACTATAAACCTCAACTCGCTCACTCTCTAACCTCTCCCTCATATTTCCCCCCTCACTCTCAAAAATGAAGCAAGTAGAGTTAATCTGAAAAGGGGTTAACTAACCAACCAACCAACCATCTACCATCTATGATCTATCCTGTTACCTGTAATCGTAATGTGCATAACCAACTAAATCTGAACATTCCATCTCATTCACTCATGCTTACTTACTCGCCGGATTAACCCAAATCGACTAACCAAATAACAAAATGAAATCGTAACAAACAAAAAACTAAAGCCGCTGCAGATACAGCCGTCGATGTTGAGCGCGTTGTCGAGACCCAAACAGGTACCAAAACTCGGAGTCATCTTTAATCTCTCTCTCTCTTCTTACTTTGTATACTCTATCATATCTATATAAATATATGTATATGTCTGTGTATTCATGTTTGTCGTAGTAGCTTGTCATATTTTGATTATGTCCAGTAAATTAATCGATTTCATGGATCTCTCTGTAGAGCGTGGCGCCACACCAGCTGCTGGAGATGGTCAGGAGGGTTATGTGACACGAAAGCATGAGTGGGAGTCGGCCACCAAGAAGGCATCCAACAGATCTTGGGATAAGGTATGTGCTAATCTAATACGACCTAGAAAAGAAACATTGTGGATTGTCTTTTTAAATCAGTTGATCAGACAAATATTTTAATTTAGACTGGATTTTTTGAAAAAAGTTTTTTAGGGGTTGATAAAAAAAGCTGAAAAATGCGAATTATATTAATATTTACTTTGTTTATAAGGCGACAATAATTTAACTATTCTTCTATTTTCCTCTAATTTTTGGTGAACAATTATATGCAAATTATTAAACCGTGCTTTTTCCGATCGAATTCTTAAAAATAGTTGGAAAACTTATTTATTTTAAAGTCGAATAAATGAAAGTTTTACTGTGTTTTTTTTTGTTATCCAAAAACGATGAAATTTTTTCACAAATAAATTAAAAAATTAATAGACAATGATTTTAAAGGACAGGGGGAATAATAAATATTGCAAATGTCAAATATATTTTTGCAATCAAACAGAGCTGTGATTAAATATTAATTTAATGGATATATATATTGATTTTATTTGCCCTCTCTGTATTGCAGGTTTATATGGCCGCACGAGCCGGACGCGTATCGTTCTTCAAAGATCAGAAGGGTTATAAGAGTAATCCCGAATTGACCTTCCGCGGCGAGCCCAGCTACGATCTGCAGGGTGCTGCCATCGAAATTGCCAGTGATTACACCAAGAAGAAGCACGTGCTGCGAGTGAAGTAAGTCCCAAAATGAAAATAAACCATATAGATGCAAATAAATGATTAATCACGATCCTTCCTCTCTCTCCCGCTCTCAAGGCTCGCCAGCGGCGCTGAGTTCTTGCTGCAAGCCCACGATGACAACGAGATGTCACAGTGGGTGTCCGCCCTGAAAGCCCAAAGCGATTCGGCGGCGGTTGCGGCGAGCAGATCCCAGACTTTGCCGGCAACTTCACAAAAGGACGAACCAAAGCGCAGATCGTTTTTTACTTTAAAAAAGAAGTAAATTCAAATATATAAGAGCAGCTAATTAAAAAAAAAAACACAAACAAATAATAGAAAACAAAACAACAAAAAAATACATATATATTTTTTTCATATATTTAATGCAAAACTTATTTCGTAAAAAAAACGCAAAAAAGCAAAAAACTTGCAAAAGTAAACGTAAACAATTATTATGCTTATCAAATTTGCACGATAAATACTGCTATTATTGATTAAACGTATGTATCTTATTTATTTAAACAAATACAAAGTAATATAAAGATAAAAGAAAACCACAAAAAAAAAAAACAAAAACAAAAAAATTGAGAACAACTCGTGTATGCATTTCAATGTATTCGATAAATAAACGAATTATTCCTCTAAAGTACACACAAATTGTTGGTATTGAATTAACTGTCGAAAAAGTGGTTACCAGGGGGTGGGTGGGCTGATTTATGGCCTCGATGAGGTCATAATAAGTAAAACCTGATTTTGGCCACAGCTAACGCCCCAGTTAAGTATATACAGTAAAAACCGCTTATATGCGACAGCGAAAATTCATTATAAGCAACATTTTTGCAAATACAACAGACACTGCATTTTAAGTATACTAATATAAAAGTTTCATATAAGGAGTGTGCACTGTATCCAATTTGCATTTGACCTGATTCTCGGCGCTTGCCCGCGAATGCAATTTTCAAATAAACGTAAACAGAGCGCCAGTGTTGCCAGATGCTGCACTTCGATAAATCGTTGGAGAAACTACAAATTGCACAAGCAATCGATAAAAAGTTGCTTGTGTTTTTACTTATTTTTTTTTTGCAATCAGGTTGGCAGGCTTGCGTGCCGAGCAGAACAACGGCGACTATTAATTGATTAAATTAAAATTACAAATATTTCGCTCAACTTGGGCAATTGCAACGAACACACTAAACGATATAAACAATGTGAAGCATAAGTGAATCAAGTGCATTGAAAAAGTTAGCTCAAGTGTCATAGAATTTGTGCAGCAGCGATGGCATCGAAAACGCAAACGAAAACGAAAACTACGATTCATTCTAAGCCAGAGCCCACTATTTGTGCGTGCGTGTGTGTGTGTGTGCGTGTGTGCGTGTGTGTGAGCTGACTGCTGTGCGTGTATTGGTCTGACGACATTGACTGAGCCTGCAACGGGGCGAACGCACCAACCACCCACCCGCCCCTGCGCCCACTCACTGAAAGGCAGCTAGTAACCGTAACTCTTCTTCTTCTTCAACAGAAACAACCACAAAGCGAGCACAGAAGCGAACAAATTAGAAAAAAAAAAAACGAAAAATACAAAAAACAATAGCGAGAAAGAAAAACACTTGGATATAAAAAAAAAACAGCAACAACAAATGTGCCATGTTATTGTTGGGAGCATCAGCGTTCGCTGGTTTGCCGTTGTGTGAACAGTTGGACTAAGGACACATTCCCTCCCACTCTAACACACACACACACACGAACATGTTCAATCGATTGGGCAACGCTGGAACTGGAACAGGAGCAGCAGCAGCAGCAGCAGGAACTGGAACTGGAACTGGTGCAGGTGCAGGTGCAGCAGCAGGAGCTGGAACATCATCGGCTGCTGAAGCGCCTGGTCACATTGCCTGCGGCTCCGGCATCTCGTCCGGCGCGGCGCCCATCAGTGATCTCTATCTGCGCCCGCTGCCGTATCTGGACGCCAAATGGCTGCGGGCCGATCTCATTGGTTGCCTGCGCAACGGCGGCGAGGGCGCCATCTTGTGGAACCATCTCATCCAGGACTGCGAACTGGTTTCGTCGCCAACGGCGCCGCTGATCAACGCACGCGGCCAGCTCGCCTATCTGGGCGACGACGGCAAACACTATTGCGGCGCCCAGGCGCTCCAGTGCGCCTGCTGCCAGCCGGACTATTGCGGTCCGCTCTCCGGCTGCAATTGCGACGGCTGCCGGCCGCTCGACTCGGACACCGCCATCAAGAAGCTGACCTCGGCGGCCGCACAACAGGCCGCCGCCGGGCAGCAGCACGCCACGGAACTGACGCTGAGCGGGTGGCTGTGGAGCCAGCCGCCCAATCAGGTGGCCAAGCACGATTGCCAGAGGAGCCTCATCGGTGAGCTGCACGAGCTGGCGCTCCGTGCCGCCGGCAATTGTCTGTCCGCACAGCAGCTGCGCCAGCAGCTCTTCATCTACGAGCGCTACTTTGTGGCCCTCAAGCGGAATCAGCCCAATCCCGCACAGCAGCCACATCCGCCGGCACAGCCCCCGACGGAGGAGTGTCCTCGCCAGCAACAGCAGCAGCAGCAGCAGCAGCTGGAGCCGGAGCATGCTGCTCTTGGGCTGGCGCGTGTGGGCACCCGAGCCGCGCTCAATTTTAGCTTTGCGTTCCTGCGTCGCGCCTGGCGTTCCGGCGAGGACACGGAGATGTGCAGCGAGCTGCTCAGCGAGGCGCTCGAATCCCTCCAGGAGCTGCCCGAGGCGACGCTGTTCGAGGCCGCCGCCCAGGTGTCCCCGCTCTGGCTGGAGGTGATGGAGCGCTCCATCAAATTCCTGCGCCTGGTCGCGCTCGGGGATCCGATGGGCGGACGCTGCCTGGCACCGCTCACAGATCGCCATACGGCGCTCTGTCTGCTGCTCGAGCTGGGCGTCCAGAAGGGCACCCTGGCGGCGACGCTGGAGTGCGTTGTCCTGCTGCTGCTGCTCTGGGAGAAGGACAACGACGGCCACGGCCACGGACACGGTCACGGCCATGTGCACGGACACGGACACGGCGTCAATGGCGACAATCGCGATGTGCCCCGCAAAACGGGCGCTCCTCTCCTGCGCATCCTGCAGCGCTATCAGCGCCTGGGCGTCCAGCCAACCTGCAAGAGCAGCAGCAGCGGAGGAGGAGGAGCAGGAGCTGGAGGAGGTGGAGGCGTCGTTGAGCCAACGCCAGTGGCCAGCGCCACGGAGACATTTCTGCGCTTTCTGATGCTGCCCAAGAGCAGCGCCGCCATTGTCGATCTGCGTCGTGCGGCCGTTGTCATCATCTCCCATCTGGACAGGCTCGCCCAGCCGCACATGCCCCATCCCGCCACCAGCTGCCTCCGGCTGCGTCCAACCACAACAACCACAACTACAACCGCAACCACAACAACAACAACAAGCACGTGGGAGCAACAGCGGGTTTATGCGCTGGGCTGGCCAGCGCTGTCCAAGGAGCAGCAGGGCTTCAACGTGGAGCCGGCGCTGAGCTGGTCAAGTGCATCGATACAACAGCCACCGCCGCCGGCGCCGGCGCTCCTTGGCTGCAAATTTCAACTGAAGCAGGTGGCCTGCAGCGAGGACGTGGTCCTCCTGCTCAGCGAGGAGGGCAAACTCTACAATTGGCACATTGCCAAGCCGGAGGCGGAGCCGCAACTGCTCGACTTTGCCGAAATCGCCAACGAGACGTTCGTCTCGATTGCGGCCCACTGCGAGGGACGCCATTTCCTGGCCGTGGACAGCAATCGTGAGTGCTGACCGATCCTCTCCTGGTGTCGCCTAATCCTAATCTCCTAATCTCCGTTCCAGATAACGCCTACTCTTGGGGCGTGGGCGACAGCCGCCGGCTGGGCCACGGCGACTGCCATGCCCGGGAGCTGCCCACCAAGATCGAGACCCTGGTGCGCCTGGTCAGGGCCGTCTACTGTGGCTGCTCCTACAGCGCCGCGATCACCCTGAGCGGCAATCTGTATACGTGGGGCCGGGGCACCTACGGCCGTCTGGGCCACGGCAATTCGGATGATCAGTGCTTGCCCACCATGGTGCTGGCGCTCAAGGATCATCAGGTGACCGATGTGGCGTTAGGCAGCGGCGATGCCCACACCCTCTGCCTGACCAGCGAGGGTCTCGTCTACGCCTGGGGCGACGGCGACTACGGCAAACTGGGCAACGGCAGCTGCAACAGCAGCCTCCATCCGCTGCTGATCGAGTGCCTGCCGCGGGTGCAGCGCGTCTTTGCCGGCGCCCAGTTCTCGCTGGCGCTCACCGTCGAGGGACACCTGTACAGCTGGGGCAAGGCCGCCTGTCTGGGCCATCAGCTGGTCGAGCGCAACGTCCAGGGCTGCAGTGTGCCCAGACTCATCACCGGCCTTCAGGTAAGCGACACCCACTGGGGCTCGAACCTCGCACCTAAATTCAATTCTCAGCTCGAAACTTTGAGCCAAAAACCAATATAATTTATTTTTAAATGCTTAAACATATCTTTCACGATTTAAATCAGGTTCATGAACTTTGCTTAGTACATCCCTAAATCCAGTTGTAGGTTCGAGCCTTGGCCTGAATTCAAACATGTTTCAAGGAAATCATTTAATTTGTTTTACATAATTTTCCCGATTCACGAACCTCGCTAAATCCAGTTCTCAGTTTGAAGCTATGAGTAAAATTCTATTTTAAAAGTAGCATATTTTCTGTTAATCATTTATATAAAATTTCAAACTCAACTTAAATTTTTTCAGATACAATATAATTTCAAATGTTTAACATATTATTCACGATTTGAATCCAGTCAATTAACTTCGAATAATACATGATTTTAAATGCTTAACGTAACGACATGAACTTTGATAAGTACATCCATTAACCCAGTTGTAGGTTCGAACCTTGAGTCGATTTCATTTTAAAGAAACAAATTAATTTTAAATGTATACCAAATCAATCTTTTTTTTTTTTAAATGTTGACAAGTGAAAAAATGTTTGAACCAGTTTTGTTAAATATATAATTATTTTCTGGATCGAATTTGGGTTTCCTGGTTTCCCACATAATGAAACTAGTTTTCGGTTCGAACCTTCCACTTTTCAATTTCTTGTAAATTATAATTATAATATGTTTTGACTCGGGTTCAGACCAAGATTCACATTCAGAACTATATAAGCTTATATTAATATATCCCTTTCTAATCTCCTCCTCTCTCTCCTTTACAGCACAAACGCATTGTGGATGTGGCGGTGGGCGTGGCCCATTGCCTCGCCCTGAGCAGCAGCGGGGAAATCTTCGGTTGGGGCCGCAACGATAATCAACAGATCTGTCCGGCGTCCGTCTGCAGCGAGCCGCTGCTGCGGCAGCCCATCCTGGTGACGCTGCCAACGCTGCCCGCCAGCGGGATGGCCTGCACCGCGGTCCAGAGCCTCATCTGGACGCAGAGCACCCGGCAGGGCGTGCCGCTCCGTGCGCCCTTCGTCATCGATCTCGGCGAGCCGACGTTCCGGCTGCTCGACCAGCTGCTGGGCATGTGCAGCGCCAGCGCTGCGCAGGACAACCGCCAGACGCCCAACCAGGAGTCCGAGTGCATTGCGGTCGCCTGCCTCAATCTGGTGCGCCTCCAGCTGCTCGCCCTCATCGCCAACGGGTTCGAGCCGCGCCACGTCGGCCTCGCCAGCGGCGGCCGCCTCCTCAACAGCCTCAAGACCCGCATCCTCGGCCTCGCCGGCGGCAGCCAAGTGCTCCGCACCATACAAATAGCCGCTCAGCAGGCGCTCCAGGTAGGTGGCTCCCATTTCAAATCAGCTAAAATCAGCTAGGGATAAAAAAAGCCAAAAAAAAAAAATATTTGATTAATTTTAACAAATTTATAAATTATAAATTTAATTTAAATTTAAATTTAATTGTTATACTAGGCAAAAAATAGTAAATTGGGTCTAGTTTGCAATATATAATCGTGAATATATAACCTATTCCGATTTCGGTCATGATAAATTATATATCCTTTTCTATTTTAAAGCAGATCGCACAACAAATTGAAAATATATATATTCTTCCACAATTTTAAAGCTAGATTTATAGAACGCTGTCTGATAGATCGCTCTATCGTATTGGATTTTCAATTCTTACTGTTTTTTATACCCTGAACCCATTGAAAATGGGTGAAACAGGGTATTATGGTTTTGTTGAAATGTATGTAACAGGCAGAAGGAGGCATCTCCGACCCCA
>SCDY01000711.1:0-48649 GCA_004143825.1 Drosophila micromelanica | reverse complement strand
TTTTATTTTTAAACTGAAATGTAGAATTAATTTAGGTACCGAACCATGAACAAAAAGACCACCCTCATCAAAATCGGTTCAGTTTTGGCAAAGTTACGACTGGGGAATGTTGAGACCTATCCTTATATGGGAATACTAGGGTATATATAAGAAAATTTTTGACATGAATTTGGATGAAAAATTTTATTTTAAAACTGAAATGTAGAATTAATTTAGGTACCGAACCATGAACAAAAAGACCACCCTCATCAAAATCGGTTGAGTTTTGGCAAAGTTATGACTAGGGAAAGTTGAGACCTATCCTTATATGGGAACACTAGGGTATAAATTCGAAAATTTTTGACATGAATTTGGATGAAAAAATTTATTTTTAAACTGAAATGTAGAATTAATTTAGGTACCGAACCATGAACAAAAAGACCACCCTCATCAAAACCGGTTGAGTTTTGGCAAAGTTACGACTGGGAAAAGTTGAGACCTATCCTTATATATCAAAACATATGTAAAAGTTTGTGTTAATTTGTATGAGATAACACGGTTTATCAGGACTATAAATTGCAAGTTTCCTATCAATAGCGGAGCATAAAATTGCGTTTATACGGAGAGCGAATCAATTTTGTTGTCTCCTGTTTACAGGAGACTTAATGGATATAATGGATATAGGGTATAAGAAAGCACTTAGCCAGGTGTACTTACCGACTTTTGCCAGCGGCGCTCGAGGGTGCTCTCGAAGTCGGGAAAGATGCTGTTGCGTCCAACCATAAACTGGGGCACCAGCACGTTGCGCAACTCCGGCGTGGCCGCAATAAAGTTGAGCAGCAGTCCGTAGAGGCACTTGCAGGTGTAGCGACGCTCCACAAAGATGAGGCAGCAAATATCCTTGGCCTGTTTGTTGCCAAAGGTGGTCTTTAGGTACTGCATCAGCATTTGCACCTTTGGCGTCGAAAAGTTCATGATGACCTCCTGGGAATTGAGCTCACCATCGGGCATCGACTCATCGTCCAGCATGTCGCGCAGCTTGGCGACCAGCAGGTGGCGCACATTCTCGCAGAGCGTGATCACCGAACGGTACATGTTGCGCAAGGAGAGCGTCTCGGCCTGGCGTCGCTTAATCTCGAACTCAACCAGCACCGAAACGATGGCTATGGACCCAGCATAGATGCCGTACGTCTCCACTTGGAATAGAAAATCATTGAGTATCGTCTTGACCGAACTTTTCTTGTTCGGTTCGCGCTGCATTTGCAATCCTTTGGACATTCGCACCGGCTGGTGGCCAATGTCGACCAGGTCCAGCGTGGTAAAGAATTTCTGGATGAGATAGCGTATGGCATCGATAATCTCAAAGGTCTGCGACGTCGATCTGTATGTAATTAGGCATTCCCTTGGCTTTGTCGAGTAACTGCGAGGAAACAGAAGTCAATATTTGTGTTCGTTGCGTCTGTGGATAAGTTTGCTTACAGCATTATATTCTCCATTTCCTTCATGTCCGAGACGGTGACAATGTTGCCGCGAAACGTGGTTTCCAGCTCCTTCAGTTTTTTGGCCACCTGCTTGATTTCGTTGCCCTTGATTAGAACGCCCGTCAGACCCAACACTCGAGGCAGCGGCAAGTGAGCCGGCTGTATTTGAAACAGTCGCATAAACTCATGATACGGATGCCGTCCGGTGCCATGATGGCACTCATCCATAATCACAATGCTCACGGATCTCAGTTCCATATGGTTTTGCGTAAACAAATCAAGTATGACCTGAGCTGTGCCCACCAGCACCTGTTGATAAAGAATTCACAAAATAAAATATATACATACAAAAAATATATATGCAAGTGAAATTACAGTTTAACTTCATTTTATAGAAATATATTTTGATGAAATTTAATAACTTATATAGAAATTGTATGTTTAATAGAAAACCTTTCAAATAAAAAAACTCTCAGAAAAATGTTTTATTTTTCATCAATTCTATTCGATCATGCAAATTTTATTTTATTTAAATATAAGTGCAGAATTGGAATTACATTTTTATAATAATTTGTATATATAATTTATATATTTATACAAAATAAAATAAAATTATATAGTTTACTTTGAAAAAATAATAAAAAAATATATATAGAAATAACAAGAAAATAAAATATAAGAAAAAATATGTAAAAATAAAACTATTAAAAAGGAAAAAAAATTTATATTTGAATATATATATATATTAACGTTTCGTTTTCATTGTTTCAATTTAGAGGTAAGCCTTAAGATGTTTTTAAAAATTAAAAAAAAAATATATAATATTTATAAAATGGAAAAGATTAAACTCTAAATAGACAAAAAAAAAAAAAAAAAAGAAGCGGGGTCTATATATACTGCTATAGATAATAAATAAAAATAAGATTTAACTTTCATAAAAATACAAAAACGGTACCAATTTAAAGTGCTGATAAGGAACTAATAAGAATATAAATATACTGATTAAATGTTCTTACAAGCAATAATTTTTTAAGATATACGAAAATTTTTTTTAAACATTTTTTTGTAATGGCAACCGAAAAATAAATTTAAATGGTTTTTTTTTTGAGTTAGCAAAATGTTTTCGAAGAAATACATAAATAAAATACAATATTGCAAAACAATGAAATCAAGAGGTGGACAAAACAAGTAAGAGCAGGCATGACATACATATGTTATATCTGGATCCCACAAGGGTACACAATGTGTACAAAAAGTAAACATGTTTCGGTAACTCACTTGATTGTCGCGTATCTCATCCGACCATTTCGAGCGATTCCAATTGTCTGTGCCCTGCTCGCCAACGTAGAAACCAACTTTAAAGTTGGTGAATTTTCGCACGGCAAGCGCTTGTTGGCGTGCGAGTTCAACTGTGTTGCATATGAAGAGAGCGCGTTGGCCGCCCTCCTGGATCGATCTAAGAATTATAAACGAACGCGAGCGCTGTATATAATATAGCCAACGGACACATGTATACATACATTATATAGATATAGACGACAGCAAGTGTTTGTTGATTGAAATACGAAGCCAGTTCCAAGCGGAAGCTGGTTTCTGCGACTCAAGACCATTAAATATTCATATATAAATATACATTAAAATTGTGTAATTATGAGTCATAAAATTATATTCCTAAAAAGCATTGATATCGGTCGGTCTGTATGAAGGTATAGCAAATTCTTCGCGTCTGTTTTATCTCTAACTCTGTTTAACTAAAATCAGTAAATATTGATAATTCGCCTAGGATTTCTTGCAGTGTAACATTTAAAGGGATACAGTCAAACTATCAACAATTTATTAAGATTATTGTTTAAGTTTGCTACAGATGTAAAACAAAAAAATCATTATACCCTGTTTTACCCATTTTCAATAGGTTCAGGGTATAAAAAAACTAAATTTTATATTTTGACTCTGGTATGAGTTTGTGAAATGTATTCTTTGAAATCTAATCCACTCCACAATAACACTGCAAACTGAGAACAACTATTTAAAGTGCTCCAGTCGAGGAAACTCGATACCCTATTACTGGGTACACATAAAATAATGTGAACGTTTTGTTTTTGATTATTGACTATTTGGAGTTCATATGGCACAACCATAAACGATCCCATATTTGAGAGTCCTAAAGTGTTTAGCTAGTTATAGTTTTAAGGGGGACGACAATCACTGAGACTGTTATATATATTTTTGCATATAGTCACTATTGCGTTTTCTTTAAATCCATTTTCAGAGTACAACAAAATTGTGTAAACAAAACTTTGAGATCCATCTTGATGCCCTTATATTTCCACAGCACTCGGACCAAAAATATTTATTTAAGAATTTATTTATTTAGTTGCATAAAGTGCTGCGCTTGCATTAAATATGCTCGTGTATGTTGTGTGTGTATAATAAAGAGAGTATCTTCGAGTGGGGCATGCTCGACAAATGCTTTCATTAAGAACGTTTATGACAGAGTGTTGGGCAGTCGGCCATGCCCGATTGAAGGGTATTTTACTTAGTTCTTATCATCTGCACTTACCTGTCCATGTTCTGGGAAAAGCGCTTCAGCGCCAGGATGGCCACGTAAGTCTTGCCCGATCCGGTGGGCAGATAAATAATACCATTTCTCTCCGTAATATAATCGACAAGGCGCAGTTGATAGCCGCGCGGCTGTGGAAGCATAATAAATGCAATAAATTACAAATATATAATAATATAATGTATAATACCTCGATTTTAGTATCTTTCATATTTTCCGGCATTTTGTTTTTTTTTTTTTGCTTCGGCTGCTGCTGCTGCTGCTGCTGAACGCTTCCACTGTAAGTTGCAAACTGAATTCTTTGGCGTAGGGCACGCACACAAATGCAATGGAAACACTCTCAAGTGCCTCTGCTCGTCTCTTGTCTCTTGTTACTGTGCACTCTCCTTTTCTTTGCCTTTGAGCTGACGTGGCACTAACTAGTTTCTGTTGTTCTGGTCTGCCAATTGGGGTTGGGCACTTTTGTTTTTTTCGGGGATGTACCGTTTTGTAGCGCACAACACCTGTTTTATTTTCGAGCGTTTACCAACCGGCTCAGTTGTTATCAGCTAGTTCAGCGTATATGAAATATGTCATTAATATAGGCACATAAATGTGTTTCACGCGATATAACTTAACATCCATTCATACAATTCAACATAACATAAATAATCGAAATAACAAACGAAAATAAATGAGCTGGGACAAGTCTACCGCACAGTACAAAAGCATATGAGCTCGTGTGGCTGTTTCGAACAAAGCAAAATATACTGACAAGTCCCACAGCTATCATGAGAAGTATTGTCAATGAAACACCATTGACTATCGATATTCAAACGATATTAAATATGAGGGCCTGCAGCCCTGGTCGCATACAACACTGTCTTGTGCACTGAATCACACCACACACAAATAATAAAGAATTTGTCATTTTATTGCAAAAAATTGAAGCCAAAATTAATTTGTACCTGTCTTTTTGAACAATGTCAATGTGAATTTGGCTGCAACATAAGCACCTCTACAGTGTAAAACAAAAATATACTACAGAGGCACTCAGAGAGTTTGCTGTGTGTACACAAAAAAATAGTAAACAACAGCAACAACAACAATGGTTGGAATTATTGATGAGGCGCAGCTGTTTTATCCGTTGGGCACACGCATCAAAATAGGCAACAATTATGGCACCGTTAAATACGTGGGCGAGGTGAACAACATGAACATCTTAAATTGATCCATCGAATTAACAATTATCAATTGCGTTGCAGGTCTGCGGCCACACGGGCACTTGGCTGGGCATCGAGTGGGACGACGGGCTGCGTGGCAAACACAATGGTCAGGTCGATGGTAAGCGTTATTTCCAAACGCAGCTGCCCACGGCTGGCAGTTTTATACGGCCGGGCAAGCTGGGACCCTGCGACACGCTGGAGGATGCGGCACGTGAACGTTATCTCAACTACGATGCAAAGAATGTGGACACATCGCTGGTGCGCGAGGCGCAGGCCTCGATGCAGGCGTCGCTGTTT
Organism: Drosophila micromelanica; assembly: GCA_004143825.1. Taxonomy (NCBI): domain Eukaryota; kingdom Metazoa; phylum Arthropoda; class Insecta; order Diptera; family Drosophilidae; genus Drosophila; species Drosophila micromelanica. Next base: position 43,127 of record SCDY01000711.1, on the reverse strand, counting down.
GAGGTCGTGGGCATGGACAAGATAGCGCGCAAGCAGAGTAAATTCGAGCAGCTGTCGGAGGTGAGCGTGGAATATACGCCCGTGAATGCGGCCGGCTATTTGAAGGAAATGACGCAGCTGACGACGCTGAATGTGAGCCACACTCTCATCTGGAACTGGGAGATTGTGGCCAGCATAACGCAGCAGCTACCCATGCTGGAAAATTTGAATTTGAGGTGAGTTGCTGTCTTCTGATATATAGAATTTAATATAATAATATTACTTTTTGCGGCAGCTCCAATCGCCTGGTCTTGCCCACCGAAAAACAAATCGGTGAGTTGGCTCCGGCATTTCGTCAAGTGAAACACATCAATTTGGGCAACTGCGGCTTTACCGACTGGAAGGACGTGATGCTAACGGCACTATTGTGGCCGGACATTCAATCGCTGAGTCTGCAAGAGAATGGCTTGAGCCAACTGGCCGAGGTGGATTGCGAACGCATCTTCAGGCAGCTGCAAGAGCTCGATTTGCATCGCACAAAGCTGATGGATTTCGATCAAGTGTGTAAACTGGGCAATATACGCACCTTACGGCTGCTCAATCTCATGGAGAACGGCATCGAGCAGCTGCAGTTGCCGGACTGTGAGCCGCAGAGCAAGCTGAACATGTTTGTGTCGCTGGAGCAGCTCAGTTTATTGCACAATCCCATTTGGAATGAGGTGAGGTCATCAGAGATTTGTTTCAGATTTATTATCTAGATCTAAAACTTGTTTCTATGCAGACTGAGGCATTCAACGAACTGGATAAGTTGCCGAAACTGAAGAGCCTAAATAAGACGCCGCACTTGAAGTCAAGTTTTGAGGAAATGTTCTCCAAGGCTGTGGCCAGCATAGCTGGCTTACAGTTTGTCAACAAGGCCAAGGTAACGTCGGAGGGCCGACGCGGCGCTGAATACGATATATGGAAAAAGTATGCACTAGACTGGCTACAGGCGACCAAACTGGGCGCAGATGCTCTGCGTGACTTCTACAAGAAACATCGTACCTATTTGCTGATTGTCAACAGTAAGTTTGCCCACAAAGTAACCCCTAAATATAGATATAATTTCAAGGCTGTTTCTTCTCACAGAATGTGGATCTCCAGCGGATTTTGTGCCGCGCATCCAAGTCAAACAATCGAATCTCATTAAAGTGCGCATACAGCATCGGCAAACGGGCGAAGTGTGGGAGAAGAAGGTGCCGCGCATGATAACCGTGCAGACATTACAAGGACTGATCATGAAGCGTTTTCGACTGGCCGGAGAAACACCAAGACTCTGCTATTTCGATGCGAAACATCCGGAGCTCGTGGTGCCCCTAGAGAATAATGCGAAAACACTTGATTTCTATTCGGTGCAGGAGCACGACACGGTTTTGGTTGATTAGAGCAGCAAATATTTTCTGCTTCCCTTCCTTACTTTTGGTATTTAATTGTGGTACAATTGTGGTATAAATCGAGCACAACACAAATTCAAAAGAAGTTTAGAATTTATGTATTTGCTGTGACATCCACTAAACATCTGCTATGCAATGCAAAATTAATAATGTTAATGTTTAGATACTTAAGTTAAAATTTCCACTTTATATTTATATTGCTTTTTGTTTTGTTTTACAAACTAAAAATTAACGTTTATTAACCAAAGTAACAAATATTGTTTTTATTACATTTAAAATGTTCCGATAAGCAACACATGTATCGTTGTGTCGATATGTGTATTTCTAGAATGTACGATAATTATCGATTGGTATTGCGGATGATCTGTAAGAACTATCGATAAATTGACAGTCACACTACCGCGATGCGCTTCTATTGGCTAACAAACTCTTTAAAATTGCTTAATTGCAATAAAAACCCTTTGTTGGCTGTAGCAGTGCGCAATTTGTCTGCCACAACACAAACAAATGGCGAAAACGCGACATTGACGCCACCGCCGCCAGCGACGGAGACATTGGAAAACGACAACAAGAAAAACAATGCGCATCAGCAGCGGGCGCTTCACATAGCCGTGATTGGGGTTCCGAATGTGGGCAAGAGCACCTTCATCAACAACATCATTAATCACAAGGTGAGACGGAGCAATAAGTAAAATAAATCCATCTAACTAATGGTCCCTCTTTAGGTATGCCCCACCTCCGCCAAGGTGCACACAACGCGCAAAGCGAACACCGCAATTTTGACCACGGGTCAGACGCAGCTCGTCTTTTACGACACGCCGGGCTTGGTGACGCAGCGCGAGATGCGCAAACACCATTTGGAGCAGAGCTTCAAGAGCTCATATCGACACGCCATACAGCACGCGGACATCATAGCTGTTATGCAGGATGCCTCCAACAGCTGGACGCGAAAGGAGCTGCATCCCACAGTGCTGGACACGCTGAAGGCGTATGCGCACCTGCCCAGTTTTCTGGTGCTCAACAAAATCGATGCTCTGAAATCGAAGCGCGTTCTCTTGGATCTGATCAAGACCCTGACCAACAATACGCTGCGTAACAGGCGCCACGGAAAAAAAGCTGAGATGCCCAACGAAGTGGAGCAGGGAGCATTGGCTCCAGCAGCAGGCATGCCATTGAATCAGCGCGAAACCAGCTGGAGTCACTTCAACGATGTCTTCCTGGTGTCCTCAATAACGGGCAGTGGCCTGCAAGAGCTGCACGACTATTTGGCGGGGGCCGCCAAACCGAGAGACTGGCGCTACGCCGCCGATGTGTACACGGATGAGAAGCCCGAGACGCTAATAGTGGACAGCGTGCGCGCACGCCTGCTGGACTACCTGCCGCAGGAGATACCCTACAACCTGAAATGCGAGCTGGAGTATTACAATGTGGAGAAGCGTATGTAAAACAGAGACTGAGATTGATTGCCTGCCTGATTTCTATAATTTATAATTTTCTAATTTGCAGACGTTGTCTACACCTCGGTGCTGGTGCAGTGTCCGACGCCGCGCATTGAACGCCTGATTTGCGGCGAATCGAATGGCAAATTGCGGCAGATAACCGAGCGAGTCACTTCGGATCTGGTGGAAATGTTTGGCCAGGCGGTGTCCCTAACGATATCCACCATGTCCGGCGGCAAGAAGACAGCTTGAGCATTTTAGCTCGGGTGTTTGTTGTGTTTATATTATATATTTAAAAGGAAATAACAAAGTGTTTTAAATGCTCTTCACAAGAGTTTCAAATGGGCAACCAGTTTGTCCAGTTCGGCTGCTGTTGCCGGTCCCAAGCCCAGCACTGTGGCCGTGCCGGCCTCCAGTTGCGTGCGACCCGCGTCTCTGACCAAAGCAGCCACCAGCTGCGCCTCTTGCGCCTGCGCCTGCAGCGCGCTCAGCTGCTCGTAGCTGTCCACGCGCAGCACAATCTTGGGCTGCCCCATGCGGCACCAACGTTGCAGCAGCGCGCTTTGCTCCTCGCTTCCCCCGGCTGCGTTTTGGTAGCACATGATGGCGGCATGGGCGCATTGTGCGGCGGTTTTGCCTTTGCTCATTTTGAGGTCGCCGCGCACGATGAGCGCCAGCTTGGTGGGTTTGCCGGCGAGGGCGTTGCTGGTGCTTAGGACTTGTTGTGCGATCTTATTTAACATTGGCGTATTTTTTAGTCTGCTCGTCCACGTACTTTTGCATGCAGCTCTTGAACTCTTTGACTTTGTCTTGGCACATGCGCCAGTCGCCCGTTTCGGCGATGCACTCCTGCACCTTGTAATGTAGCTCAATGCAGCCGGTTTTCTTTAGCATCAATTCGACGGGATCCTGTTCCGCAGCAGACATATTTAGCTTCTTTTGAATGTTATGAAAGCAGCTCCAGACTGCAGGCCACAGTGTTCAGAACAAATGTGATATCGATATTAATATAGACAGTAGATTGGTATCGATGCCAATGCAGGCGGTATTTGTGACTAGTTGTATATCGATAATGAAGCGGCAAATTTAAAAAGTAAAGATTATTTTAATGTAGAAAAAGAAATTTTAATAAGATAAATTATTAATTAATTTTTATAAAAAAGTTGTAAATTATTAAAAAAGTACTTATATGCATATACTCATATATATATATACGCCAGTATCACATAGAAGCTTAATACTGATTACACAATAAATACATAAATATATGACAACATGTGAAAAGTTCGTGAATTAAAATGTGAATATAAATTAAAGAAGTCATGGTTAAATTTAGGAGACTGAAAAAATTTCTAGCTGCCTACAATTTGTCCAAATATTGCGAGAGGTCAGGTAGTCCTGGCTTAAGTGCCTTGCGTAAACGCGTATCCTGCACAATCTGGTAGGGTTTGCTGCTGGCCTCGCAAGGATCACCCGGCAGCATTTGCCAGTGATCGAACATACATTGCGGAAAGGCCTGGCCGCGCGTATTGGTGCGCAGTTCGGCCGTAAAGCCAAAGGACTCGTTGACCGGCAAATATGACTTGACCACAAACATGGGCGTGCCCGCTACCGGAGCCTCCTCAAAGACATGGCCACGTCGTCGGCTCAGCACCCTGTGTATGCCCCCAAACACATCACTATGGCATTGAATCTCGCACAGATACACCGGCTCCAAGAGACGCGGACTTGCCGTGATCGCAGCGGCATAGAGACAGCGGCGTGTGGTGGGAATAATCTGGCTACCGCTGCGATGCACTGCATCGGCATGCGCCACCACGTCGTGTATATCGAAGCGTACACCACGCATATTCTCCTCGGCTAGGACACCCTCCTTGGCGGCCCACTGGAAACCGGCCATTACCGAGTCCTTGATCTCGTTCAGATACTGCACCGACTTGGTGCAGTCCACGATGATGTTGGGGCCGCTGAATTCGGGACCAAAGCACCAAATCTTGCGCGCCTCGCTCACGTCATAGTCATACTTCTCGTTCAGAAAACGTGCCCGCTGCTTGAATTCATCGCGGGCGGTGACCACGCCACTGTCGATGTCCTCGGCGAGGCCATCGGGCATGGGCTGGGCCGTCATGGTGAGGCGATTGTGCTTGTTGCGCGACTTGGATAGGCACCGTTGGCTCGATTGCTCCAAGACAGTTTCGCGGTAGGATACCAGAGGATCGGATGTTTTCAGTGGAATGCAGGCATGCTCCTCCTCCAAATCCTTGATGCATATTTCCAAATGCAGCTCCCCGGCGCCAGCAATAATGTGCTCACCCGACTCCTCAATGATGCACTGCACCATGGGATCGGATTTGGCCAGTCGCTTAAGGCCAACCACCAGCTTAGGCAAATCAGCCGGATTCACGGGCTCAACGGCAACACGCACAACTGGCGACACGGAGAACTTCATGACCTGCAGTGGCGAGAAGCGAATTCGTTAGAAATGAACGCTCAGTTGGATGTGGAAATCAGGCACTTGCCTTCATGTTGTGCGCCTCCTTGAAGGTTGTGACTGTGCCCGTCTTGATCAGGAATTGATCGACGCCAACCAGGCCGCAAATATTGCCCGCCGGTACATCCTTAATGGTCTCCACGGTGCGACCCATCATTAGCACCGTACGCTGAATGGCCATCTCGAGCAGATCCTCCTTCTTGCCGGGCACATAGTTGGGGCCCATGATCCGGCATTTCTGACCGGTGGCCACCTTGCCGGCAAACACCCGACCAAACGCGTAGAAACGTCGCACAACCGTGTTCGGCACCATTTTCGAGATGTACATCATCAGTGGACTCTCGGCGTCACAGTTCCTGATGGCCACAGCCGCCTCATCGCTGTGCGGACCCTCGTACAGCAGCTCCATCCGATACTTTTGTGCTACCACCGGCGAGGGCAAGTGGATGGCGATCATTTGGAGCAAAGTGTCACCGGCTGGCAGCCATTTACGCATCACTGTCTTCAGCAGCTCCTTACCCTCCTGCGCCTCCTCATCGGGATCCAGAAACACGCCGATCTCGTACAGCAGGTAAGGTATCTTGTCCTTCTTAAAGTTCAGGATGGCATCGAATACCTTGTAAATGGGCTCCAATATGTACAGGCAGAATGAGCGCTTACTATCCGAATCTTGGTGTTTTTGCCATTTTCTCGTCCGGTTGTTGAAGAAATTGTCGCCCCAGAGGCTGTCGAGGAAAATATTTTCAAAATATTTCCAATAATATTATCCAAAAGCGATGCAAAGACAACAAAAACTTATACACTTAAAAAAATTGGTATCATACTTTTATATATTATATATATAATATATATATTATATATACAAATATTTTTTAATATTTTCTTTTCTCTTACTGCATAAAAAATTTTAGTTTCGCGCGCAAAATTAAAAACGATATCGAAACGAACTACAAACACCTCAACTATCGATAAATTACAGATTCAAAAACTTACCGTTTCATTAACTTGCCGATATCCATATTAAATTTTGCGGCGTATAACTCGGCGAATTGTTTCACCGTGAAGCCCCAGCCGTGCAGACCCGAGCCGAAGCCAACGGAACCATTCGAGGGATCCACAGACACCTCGCCCATGGGTCCCGTATCATCATTGTAGGTGGCTATAATCAGATTCACGTTCTCCACAATGCGCTGGAACTTTTGGTACAGCTCCTCCGGGTCCAGCTGTAACTCGAGCAGTGGACGATCCATTTTGTTCAGGAACAGAATGGGTTTGATGCGTTCAGCAATCGCCTGCCGGAGCACCGTCTCCGTCTGCACACAGACGCCGGAAATGCAGTCGACAACGACCAGGGCACCGTCGGTGACACGCAGAGCGGCCGTCACCTCCGAGGAGAAGTCCACATGACCGGGTGAATCGATCAGATTGATGAGAAAGCCATTGGTGTCCTTTTCGCACTGATCCGCTTGCGTGATGAAGCGCAGTTCGTCCTTATGTAGTTCAAAGTACATCGTGATTGCACTAGATGGAAGAAGTATCTTAGTAAGAATTGGGAAGAGTTCACGAAGTGTAAAAAAGTATATTGGGTTTGTGAAATGTCCCAGACTTTAAAATGCTCGAAAAAATGAGAATCCCATAAAGGAGTCTAAATTTGCAATTGAAACTAAATTTGAATTTAGCATTCTTCTGTTATTTGTTTAAAAGTTCGATTTGCTTATAAGAATATATAAATCGATGTATCGAAATATCGAATATTGAATATTTAACAGCGTTGATCAAGCATGCTCGATCATACTCAATGCAGCTCTGCGCTTACGTTGACTTGATGGTTATGCAGCGCTCCTGTTCGTCTTTGCGGGTGTCGGTGAAGCGCATGGCGCCCGCCTTCTCGTCCGCTATGATGCCCGCCTTGCTGACCAGCGAATCCGTCAGCGTGGACTTGCCGTGATCTACATGGGCTATAACCGATATGTTGCGTATGTTACGCTGCTGGTCCATCAGGCCACGTATTTCGTTAATTGACAACTTCACCATTTTAGTTATTTAGGTTCTTAACTTAGAGCACGATTTATTTAAATTTGCAGCCACATTGGCGCACTTTGAACGATTAGAAGCACATTCTGGAAAATTCTGTGGTGCCGGTGTTTATAAGCCCCTTCGGTGTATGGATTTCATAATAACAGAAATCAGTTTGAGGGCTTTCATCGAAAAGCTGCCTTGCCGCACCGTAGAGCTTTTAAAGCTAAACGCTTCGAAAATTGATGAAATTGCGTATCAGGCAGTGGCTAAGACCGAGGGGAATTTATTGTTATTATTTACTATTTGTATATTAAAATTAAAATTTATTATTATTGACGATCATTTCTTTTATATTTAACTTTAGTGAATCTACTTTAAAATTTTTTTGATTTGTATATTTTTATGCATTTTATTTCTTATGTTTTTTGGTAACCGCTTCAAAAGAAGCTAGCCTACGCATCTGACCTTAGTCATGTGGTTTAGTTTTTTGTAAAAATATGTCAATAATTTATATATATATATATATATATATATATATATATACATATATATATAATATAAATTATATATATATATATATATATATATATATATATATATACATATATATATATATATATATATTTTATATATATATTTTTCTTCAGCTAAAACCCTTAATGCGAACTTCATATATTCTTAATTGATGCCAGTATACGATTTTCATTTAGTATGTTGCTCACGTATCTGAAGTGAGAATTTCTGGGGTAAATTTTGGTCGTTTACTTTCACACAGTTAATTAGAGGAATGCGCGAATATAGCTGGCATCTTCTATGATGAGTTATACACTGTTTTCAAAGCGTAGAAAGTGTAATTTGGTTCTTGTAATCTTTTAAGATAAATTATTTCAAACTTGTTGTAAAACGATGGTCTAAAAAATAGTTTAATCGTATTCAACTTATCTTTACATATCTAAAGTTTTTTCTCCACTTGGTATAGAGTATCTAGCAGTTGGGTGCTTTTTTGGTAACTGAAGTCAACTGTCAAAGACAATTATAGACAACTACAAGATCTAACCAAAATGATTTCGTGTTCTCTTTAGCTAATTATAATTTTTATGATTAACAATGGTAGCTTTATTACGGAACGTAAAACGTGCTTGTTAAAAATAATTATTCAATAGTTAGTCAGCGTTTTTATTACAATTAATTTTTAAACCTTAAAAATTTTTCAAAAGTTAAAAAAAAATACTAAAAAAAATGTTGAAAATAATATAAGATTAAAGTGATTTAATAAAATAGTTAGGTTCGTTACCGTTAAAAATTTCCTATTTATGAAATAGTGTTACTAAAAAGCTCTAATATCGAGATTTCCCTGTATTGAGAGCTTGTATACCTTTTACTTTAAAGTTCGTTTAATGAGCTCTACTTTGTTGTAATTCTAAAATTAAGATTTAAAATAAGAGGCCCATTTTTGTTTGATCTAAAAAACTTTGACATTTTTATAGCCATAATTATTTATGGCATTAATATTGCAAAAAATTTGATTTTTATAGCCGGACATTTTTTTCGCGCAATAAGCTTTTTTAAAACAACTATAAAAACGCAGCAATTGTTTTAATGGCCAGTTGCCAATTGGAAAAGACAATTGCAATTTCCTTTTTTTTTTTTTTTTTGTTTTTTTTATGTATTGTGTGTCATAAAATCATTCTTAAGGCATGCTTCGTTGAGTTTTATGATTCGAAATTGAGTTATTTTTCTTTACAATTTCTTTGGAAATGGGATAAATCTTTTGTTTTGTGAGCTCTTGTCAAACGATTCGCATTTGCACATTTGAGTGAATGTGCGAGTGTGAAACCCTTATCAAAAGTCTGGGCATTTGCATAATTTGGGTGCAGCAACTGTCGAAGGGCATTAACATTATTTGGCTTTAATTGTACGCCAGATAACCTCGACTGTGATGCAGCACAAAACGACGCCCACAAAATGGATGCTTGTTTATGGTCGGCTGTCTGCTTGACTCCGGCTTCCGCTCCGGTTGCATTATTCATGAGTGTCTGCGGCGCGTGTCCACAAAAAAAAAAAAAAAATAATAATAATAATAATAAATAATAATAATGAAGATAAGATGTATGCGCACATGTGTGTGGGTGCGGCCGGAGGGTTGGATGTACTTTTAACTGCGTCGCTTCGTTTGCTACATTTACATGACGCAGTTGTCAACTAACCACAAAAACAACAACAACAACAGCAACAACAATAACAAAAGCCCACGCATCGTCTACTAGTGTAATGTTTATCAAGTTGAATCTGTATTTACATGCTAAGCAGTATGCAAATTGCCGTCTAAAAATGCCTTAACTCCTACTCCTATTACTACTCCTACTCCTACTCCTATTCCTACTCCATACAGCACCTGCCGCAGCTGTCGCTGTGCGCACTTCCGTTTCCGTTTGCGTACAAAAATTTACCATGGAATATTGTTTACGCTTCGTAAACTTGGCGAATTGTGGCCAAAAACTTGTTAATTGCCAGTTGGCTGCCAGACCCAAAAAGTTTACCTTGTAAGCGATACTTGACAGCATATTTGCTGGCATATTTAAATATTCCACAACTCACATTCCACTCCCTTCCCTTGCCTTAATTTTTTACCTGGTCATCTTTGGCCCAAGAAAGAGTTTTGGGCATTTGCAATAAGTTTTCTGCAAGCTGTCAAGCATATTCACATGTACAATATTTTTGTATATATTTTATAATTTATTAACTATAAAATTTTTAATTTTTAATTTCTATCGAAAACATTTTGATACATAATTTTTTTAATTTTTTCATGTATTCTACAGATACATACATATGTATCCCATATTATCTTATAAATAATTGTGAATATGTACAAATATTTTACAGATACAGTATATTCTACAAATAGATTCTTTTGTATTTGACATATGATTTTATGTACTATAAAATATTATTAATTGTGTTTTTAGTTATTTTTGTATTTTGTATCTTAGAGATACATTTCCATACGCGCTTTGCAACTTACTGATAGTTGTGGATCTTGCAAATACATTTTGATACCTTTGTATCTCATACATTTTTGTGCATCTCAGAGATAGTTTTATGTCTTAAGGATACTTTTGTATTTCACCCAAAAATATTGTATCTTAGACGATTGTCCCTAAAAATATGCTACATATTATTGACTTTAATGGAAGACGCATCGCTTGCAACAAATTAGCTTTGTGCTGATTACGCATTCTTAAATAAATAATTAGCAACAAGAATAAATGCCAAGCTGGCTCGCTAATTTCTGTAATGCCTCGCTGAATTTCTTTTTGGCCCAAACAATCGTGGAGCCTTTTAGCCGCCTTTGGCATTAGCATGGGTTGCCATTGCCAATGCTTTGCTTGATATTGGGCGCCACGCCTCGCTAAGCTGCTGCCAATAGGGCGTGTCAACAAAATTGTCTGCCACGGCGACATATTGATTAAAAGCAACAGCTGCAAATATTTATTAACCTTGACATCGGCTTACCCTCATTATGTTTGCTTCAAATTCAATTTTAATGTACTTAAATTAATTTCTTATTAAAACGCTAAAATTTCGATCAATAAAGAAAGTTTATATCCCTAATTGGCCTGGCCTGAACTGAATATTGCAAGTAATTACTTTAATTAATCAAATTAATTAAAAAGAATCTGTAAGATACAATATTATTTTAAATCAAAAATGTGTTTATAAGATACACATGTGTTGGCCAAATACAAAACTTTCTATATAATATCTTTAAAACACAAAAATATCTTTTTCGAGCACTAAATTAACTACAAACAGTATTTTTCACTACGTGATCGCTTCAAGTTATAAAAAACAGCTTTGAAAGCACAAGATAATTATAAAGTTGTTCAAAAATTTTAAAAATATTCAAAAAACTAAATTTTTTTTGAAATATGAGCTTTAAAACCACGTTAAAGCCCTGAACAAGACGGCGTGAGTTTTAAGCTCATTTTTCCGTACTTCTAATCACATATTCAGCTAATGTCATTTTAGAATAGGCACAGTATTAACGCGTAAATTGAATTTCTCTTGGCATAATTCAATTTTGGCCAACGCGTTTATCGCAAATGGAATATCAAATTTTGGCCAATTGGCATTGGTGGATATTTGTAAAATGATTAGTTACACACACACACACACACACACACATACTCGTAACCAATTACGCAATCGTCGTATGTAAATTAAATTCATTTAAAATGAATACCAAAAATTTGCCAAATGCAGCAAATAAAATTGACGTTAATTATCGACGCACTTCTGTGCATAATTGGCTTGTGTCCCAGACAAAATTGTCTTTGTTTGTCGACTGGCTCACTGTTTTCAGTTTGGATTGTCTGCCAGAACTGGGTTGGGTCAATATTTGGACCATGTTTATGCGGGTCAAAGCCAGCGGCAAGTCATCTGCCCGGCACTGTCCGGCCCGGCTTGGCATCTGTGCAAATATGATGCGCTCAAAAGAAGCCTATAAAAACCCACTGATCAGTTCAATTTGCCACATTACGCTCCTCGAAGCTTAAGAATTTGTATATCAATTCAATCATGAAGTCCTCGACGCTGCTGCTCTATTTGCTGTTGGTGTCCATGTTGCTGCTCCTTGTTGCGCCGGCTGCCGAGTCCTCGATCATCTTCTTTGCCTGTCTGTACAATCTGAACATCTGTCCGTTCCGCTCATCGACACCGCCAACAACAACAACTGGGTAATAAACAAGAGCATATAACAAATGATATTGTAAATACAAAAATCTTATTAAATATGCAAGATTTAAATTTAAACGATTTTTTATTTGGGAATTGTAACACGAAAAGAATTTAGAATTAATTCGTTTTCTTAATACATGGATAATATTTACAGCTTGTTTTATAAGTGGTATGAAAAATTCTTAAAATATGTATTTTATTTTATTTTGGTTGATTTTCTTTTCTATTCTATTCTATGATTAGGATTACATTCCTTTGAGTTCATATAAAACTTGTTCAGTCAACTCTTTTTGATATAATTCTTTTGTCGAAAACTAAGAATTTTCTTCTAAAACTGTTCATAAAATATAAAAATTTTACGAAAAAAAGTTGCAAGACTTTTAAACATTGACTCATATTCCCAATAGAAAATTCCTTTATTTTATTACAAGCATTAAAGCAATACTAAAAATGTATTTTTGGTTATTTTTTAGCTTGATCAATTTAAAATCTTACTCAACTCTTTTTACAAATAACTTACAAATACTGAAATACCCAGAAGAACAGATTCAATACTTGATTATAATTAAAAGCATCCTTTTACGCATCCTTTGTCGAACGCTCTTAACTGCCATCGAGGTGCCAACAAGTGGCCCCATTTAATTGAACAATGGATGCTGCTGGAATATTCGAAAACCAAGTGGAGTCAACCTCAAGTCAAGTCAAGTCAAACAGAAGCTCTTCCGCTTCGCTGGGCGCTCAAGTTCGTTGTAGGCCAGCGCGCACACAGAGAACGAAAGTCGGGTGCAAAGTTTTTATCATTAGTTATTTGCACTAATTAAGTGCAAAGCGCATTAAAGCCAACTCAACGGAAAAGCTTTTACTTTTAACGGGCGACGCTGTGTGCTGTTTGCGACTACGTGCCATGGTTATGTAATTTCACCCAAACCCAAAATCAACACCCCCCCCCTCTAAAACCCACCGAACTCGAGACGCTTCCAATGAGCAATGGCCACATTAGTGGATAGTCAACTCCTGTTATTGTTGTTGTTGTTGTTGTTGTAGTTGATGTTCAGGCAAAAGGCAAATGACATTGTCGTCTTGAATTACCCATTACTCAACTCAGTTTCAGCCCAGTTTAACTCAACTGTGCCTCGACAACAACAGCAAAAGTTGGTTCTGTTTTTTACTCGAAATTTAGTCGCAGCGCACAAAATATTTCAAAACGACCTTTTTGGGCAAAAAAGTTTCCTGAAAAATTGTGATTAATAAGCTCAGTGAGCAGTTCAATAACTAAAAAATAAAAAAACAATTTTAAGTGAGTTGTGTTAGGAATTAATTTTAAGTGGCAAATTTAAAAGAAATTTGTTGAAAATAAAATGTATGCAAATATTACTAGTTTCTTAACTTACTGTTGATTTAAAACTTCTTTCAGTTTTTATTTAATTTTTTTTTGGGGTTCGACTCTAAACTTTATTTTCCACAAATATTAAAGTACTAAACTTAACAAAATAAATTGAATTGCATCGGAACTTTAAATAAAATTGCTCTAGGCCAATATTGATAGTAAATTTATGCATTCCATTTGGAATCGCACTGGAGACTTGAAGTAGCCCATGCAAATTGGCATCCCTCAAGGTTTCAGACAGCACAGGAATATTTTTTTTTCTTATTACTTGAATATATTTTTTCACATATGCCGTGGGCGTTTTCGTAAGGAACCAATAGACAGCAGAGGCCTACTCTGTTCGAGTAGTGAATGCCAAAACGACCCCAATCAGTAAAATTAAATTTGCTAGACAGACAGACAGACAAGCACGCACAGGCACACATATATGTATGCAAATAAAGCCATTTACAGTTGTACTCAAAAATTAACTTTTCGTCAGCAGAATTCACAAGTTTTCTACTTCTTCCTTATATTTGGCCAATTTCCAGCACATTGGCCAATGAATCAAAGCGCCGCAGGATGCGAGAAAAGGAAGCGAAAAAAGGAAGAATCATTTCCTGTTCTGTTTGTTGTTTTAATGTTGTCTGTGTTTCATTAAATAAAAACTATTTATGTGTATCAAGTGAAATTTATTGTATAATATCTTGATTTTTCAAGACAAAAAAGGTTAAATTGCCATTTTTCCCTTTAAAGTCTTTTATTAGCCTGCTATAAATTTGAAATTTGTTTTGTCTGCGTTTTGGCCAAAATGAAAATCAATAAATTATTTTTTTTAGACGTTTAAATGCTGACAAAGTGCAAAGAAATTGCCCATTAAATGCTTGTAAGCTGTTGACAAATGTGGCAAAAGAAGAAACCAATAAAATTACAAGCAACACACACAGACACACACACAGACACACACACACACATCACACACAACAAATGCAATTCATACAAATCAATTGGTATTTAATTAGCTGCATGGAAAGCCAAACAAAAAGTTTGCTGCCTGCAAGTAACAGAAAGGACGACGACATGCAGAGAGGTCAAATTGCAAAAACAAGCAGCCCGATTGACCCCTGACCCCGCAGCGTTCGCAGTAATGTCAATGTGGGGTCTTTCGGGATATGTTAAAGCTTAGCTAAAAATAATATTCTGCTGTATGCTTTGGGGCGCACCAGTTGCAAAAATATATATCTATCACATAAATACCATTTTATCAGCTTGTTAAAGTTAAAGCTTAAAGAGGAAGCTTTAAAAGTGAAGTTACCGATGAGCATGTTTAAGAAAATATTTTAATGGGATTTTTAAGGCACAAGCTTTTATTTGTATAAATTTATGATAAAACTTTAAACTATCATAAACTAGCAACTTACACTCAAAGCGGTTATTACGTTATAAATTGTTACACAATTTTTTAAAATTGTTTTATGTAAAAATTTTTAAATTTTATTTAAACTAGTTTTCTGTTAACTTCAATGGCAACTTAATCAGAAACAAGCTAAAATTAAAAATTCATTGCATAGTTTTGGGCGCATGCATAAATTAATTATTAAATATAATATTTTCATCTGTAATTTATAAATGTAAATTTAACAAGAAAAACTTTAAATAAATAAATGTAGAAACTTGTCAAGAAAATCTCTAATTAAAAAAAAAATAAAATTGTCCTTTGTTTTTTAAGTTGACCAGAGTTTTAAGGGAAGTCTCTTAACTTTACTGGGCCATTTTACGCGTGCACGTGTCCGATTCGACAAAATGTTAATGCCAATCAAAGTCCATGTTCCAATAAATTTTTAGTGTCTAAAAGGTGTAAAAAATCCAATTTATATTTACTTGCACACGGCCAGTTCTGGATGACAAGGATTGGTTCCCTATATTATGAGAGCGCGTCACAAAGTTGCCTTTTCAAGCAACTGTCAAAGTTTTTTTTCCTTTTAATTTTTCTTTTTTGTAGACTTTAAAATGTGTTTTCTTTTCGGTTGAGGGGAATGGGGAGGGGAGGGATGGCGCAGTCAATCGCACTTGGGCAAACACAACTCGTTCCAGCAGCTGTTGACAGATGAGCCCCCTGCCCCCTTCCCCGCCCCATTCACTTCAAGAAGTTTGTCTAGAATGTTGGCACACACAAACTGCAAATAGACGGAAAATTAATTAAATATCACTCATACGTCAGGTGTGCCACAACATTGCGTGCCTGCTTATTACCATGATTTGCAGACCAGGAAATGACTTGAGACCAGCGGCCAGATCTGTTCACTTATTATCTGATGCGGCACGTGCAACATGTGGGCGCTGATTTGATTACCAACGTAATGTGCTTGTTGCATGCCGCGTGGGCAGTCGCATTTAAATATGCGTGGGCCAATCAATTTCACTCAAACGTAATTTTATGCACACTTTTACCAGACCGAACAGCGGAAATTTAAAATAGATTTTTCAACCGGGCTCGGTTTGCCCACGGCCTTGGCTTAGTCTTTGAATGTGGCTAAAATAAGCTAGACTGACAGTTAAGCAGTTAACATCACCTGGATTTTACTTTGGCAAAGTTAAGCACAAAAACAACAAAAAATTCATTCAGTATTTCAATTTTAGAAAGCTGCCTGTGCAAAGTTAAGAATGAATTAGTACTAAGTAGGTAATTCACTTAAGAACATCTACTAATTGGCTAATACGTAAGCCCATTTATTATCTGCTCTGATTTGAAAACAGGTGCTTGCATATATATTTTTGTTTTAAATTCTGTTGAACTTTGTTGGTTTATTTGTATTTTAATTTTGTTTAATCAGTTTTGAAAAATTAAATTCAAGATATAAATTAAATTTACAAGATAAATTATTTCAGCAAAAACTTTTTTACTAAAACTAAGTTTGTGAATTTAGATATATATTTTGTATGTAGCATACTTTTCTGCGGTGCATTAAAATTCATATTCGCTTACACCAATATGATTTTAAAATAATAAAGAAATTCAATTAAAATTTAAATTTTTAGAATGCTGTATTGAATTTTTATTGCAACATATTTTAGAACAAGATACAATTTAACAGCTGCCTGCCGATCGTTTTTGCTCGTTGCAATCATCGTTGTTGCCTCCGGAAGACCCTCCGGGCAAGGGTTGGTTGGATCCACATAATTGTGGATTCAACCTACACCACCAAAGTAGGGTGCCCTCTGCATCCGGTGCGCTGAGCACCATTAATATGGTCATCCATGACAAATAGATTAGAAACTTTGGCGACATCGTTGTGCTCAGCTCTGGCATTTGCCGGGTTTTAACTGAACGGCAGTCGATAAAAGCCCTTTTTATACTTGAACTCTATTTCTTTGGTTATACATACAGTTATACATCTGTTAATTAGCTTATGAATTCATATTTAAAGTTAAACAGTTGATACTTCATAAATATTTGTTTTTAGTAGTTGAAAACTTTTTAAAAAAAATAAAATAGAATATAAAATATAAATATATAATTTATATAAAATGTATATTGCAAAATTTTTTGCAAAAATTTTAAATTTTTTTTAAAGAAATTTTATCTGATCTTTTATAATTTAATTTAAATAAATAAATTTTAATTTAAATAAATAAATAAGTATATCACATTAATGGAATGCTATTATTTGTGTTTATTTCGGACTTCTTTTGAAAAGTTTACATTATCCTATATTCAGCATAGGCTGGACATGCGGATATATTCTCCTGCTCCGACCGGGGTGCAACTTAACCGCATTCGCGAGTAACGGGACTGTAGGTGCTGCTGGTGCCGCAACGGGGTGTCGTGGTGCGGAACGGACAGATGGGGGATCCCGTCAAGCACGCAATTAGAAGAAATGTTCCCTCGACAGCGGGTGTGCAGAAGACCATCAACATGGCCATCGCCGTTAAATAGAGAAGGAACTTGGACGACATTATAGTTGCTATTCCTGACCTCTGGCTGATTTGAAGTGACTTTCCCGATGGCAGAGTAGCCTATTTATATGCTTGGATATTCCTTTCAGCCAGATAAGACGGAAGCATTAGTGCGTTATTATACATATATTTACTATTTGCACAAATGGCACAAACTAAATATTGCGAACATTGTGTGCAATTTATTTGCTTATTTCAATTAAAAGCTCATAACTCGAAGCGTGGCAATAAGTAAATAATATTATTTATCGAATATCAGTTTTCATTAGAAATATCTAAAGTTTCAATGGAGAATTGGAATTGCAAGTGACTTTTCCTGGTCAGGAAATGTTTTTGAGATAACTGATAAAACTATTGATTTAATAATTAAAAAAAATAGAATTTAGTATTTAATTATATATTATAATAAATATTAAAAAATTATATATATTAATTATAATAAAAGCCATAACAATGGTAAAATATATTATATTTAAAAGTAATAAAATTATCATGCATACAACACATTTTTAAAATTCGATCTTGAAATTAGAGGTCCAAAAAATATATATAAAATAATCGCGGTCATAAATCGTGGTAATTTTATGTTGCATAGTGTATTTTTATACTTTACATGTATGTGTAAATTAAACAAAATTACATAATTTGTGGCTTAAGCTTACAAACTAAACGAACGGACACAAAGTGCAATAAATATTTAATTAAATTATAATTAATAGTTAATAGTTAATAGTGTTCAAAAAGTAATACTCATTTAAAAACGGTTTAATTTTTTAAAGTTATTATGTGGATATTTTTGATAGAGTAATATTTATTTAAGATACATCTGCAAATATTAAATTAAATATTTATTTTGTTGCAACTTGTCTGCTTTCAATTGCACAATTGACGCGTGCTGATATTTTAATTGATACTAAGTAGACCTAGCTCGTGCCATCAGTGTAAATAATCCATTATGAAAATATCAGTTATTAAGCTAATAAATATAAAACAATAGCTTGCCGGAAGCCATATAAATAGAGCCCAGTCTTACTTTCGAGAGTCACTTCAAAACAGCAGCAGCAGCAGCTCTGAATTAGCTACAACGATGTCGTCCAAGTTCCTTCTCTACCTGACATTCGCGGCCATTTTATTGGTCCTTAGCGCACCTGCAGCCGAAGGCACCATCTTCATTACGCTGTGTCTGCTGAGATCGCCTTTGTGTCCGTTCTTTGCGACGACGCCACTGTGCGTGTCGGGCAAAACATGGAATCCATCGACACAGCTCTGTGGATAGAGATACAAATTACAAAATACAATGAGATGTATTTAAGTTGAAGTCCGAAATAAATATATAATATTGCATTGCATTCAACTCAATACAGAAAATTTATATTTTTCTTAATTGCAGAAATTTAAGGACATATTAAAAAATTAAAGTAAATTATTTATTAAATATATGAAATTTTTTAAATTGCTGCTTTTCACTTATTTTCAAACAATTTTTATTTATTTCGCAGCTAAAAATGGGGGAAAATTTTTCAAAGAGTGAATGAATTTGAATTTTAATCGATGGATAGATGTGGCGTGCCTATAAACGGTTTTTATCAAGAAATTGACAACCGGGCTAATAGAAAATGCCAAACAGTGCACACCCCTTACAAATAAGACACTGCTGACAAACTTGGCGCACTTTATTGTGGTTGCCCAAAAACCGCTGATTGCGATGCTTTGAAGTGTAAATCGCAGACAAGAGGCTAAAAACATTTTCCTCATGCATGACTTGATCGGAAATAAATACGATGGTGAAAGGCGTCTAAAAATAGTTGGCCAGCGAAAATATTTTCGCGAAAATCGTCGAGAAAATTATGAATGAAAATTCGCTCAATTCACGGAAAAGCAACAGTTGTGAAAGTATTGTGAACACGGTCCACAGTGGTACAGTGGCGTCCCCGACAAGTGGGCATGCCAGCAGTTGGCAGCGACTGCGCGATGTGGATGAACGCACGTGGTGGCATCCATTTGTGGATGGCATGCTTGGCGCGCTTTTTGCGCGATTGCCTCGTGTGGATGGCATCGGGGCTAGGCGCACTCGGCCGCCGGCTGCCTGAGTTAGTCCTGAAAACGGATTCGCCCAAACCGGTCGCTGGTCGCCCGTCAAGCGCCAACTTGAATAAATTGCCAAAGGTTTTTGAGAATTAAAAAAATAAAAAAAAAAAAAAACAAATTCAAGAAAAATTCAATTTGAAACGTGCCAAACACAAATAAATATTTGGGTCGACTTTCGATTTGTGCCAAGTTTTGTTTACGTGGACAAGTGTTTAAAATAGAAAAGCAAAATATATATATAAAAAAACATAAAATAACAAGAACTACAATATTGACCACTGTTGGATCGGCTGTCGCTATTTATTTTCGCATCATTTTCAGGCAGCTGTTCGAAAAATATCGTAAGTTGAAAAGCGTTTGGGCCATAAATCAACAAACCCCTCCATCAATCGGGGCAACGTTTATCGAAATGTTAACGCAAATATTTGCTTATTTGCTTAGCCGGGCTCAAATCATTTTCTAGCCACACACACATCTGTGTTTCGCTGTGAAAGTGTTTTAATAGCCCAAAAAATAAAGTTGCTTGCCACAACTTTTTGCAAGTTTCTTCTTGCTTGTCGCTTGCATAATGAAAACATAAGACTCCAACTATGCGTGAAAATTACTTTTAATAACATTTTATAACATGTTTGACATTTGTTAAACATGTGAATGCAGCTGCCTCTTTTAGTTTAAGTGCAGCCACAAAACAAAGTTGGCTTTATTGGATTAGCCTAGCTCGGCTTAGATGATTTTTTATGTGACTCAATGAAAATTATTTTTGCGTGCATGTGAAAAGTTAAAAGACTTCACATAGAAAAACCAAAGTGAAATTAGTTAGTGAATTTGAATTAATTAATTTAAAGTGTTAAACGGTGCAAATGTTAAGTAAAGTTTTTTTTTAAAGTTTTTATTTACTTGTTGTTTGCTTGAAAAGACATTTGAATTTTTATTTACAAAATATGTTTTTGATTGCAACGCTCAATTATAATTTTTATATGAAAATGTAGAAAAAATATCAAAAATCAAGAAAAGTGTTACTTGAAAACCCTCGTAATTAACGTTCTGTGCAATTGTATTTGAAAGAAATTAGTTATTTGTAATTGGGTTTTTATAGGAGTTAAAAAATTTGCTTCCAAAATTTTATATAAAACACCAGCGCAGCTCCTCGAATCCAATTAGGGAATGTTCGGCAACAGCTGAAAGTAAAAATATCTGACAAATATTATCCGGCCGTATCTGGCAAATTTAAAGGTCAAATCGTATTTTGTACACGACATGAAATAAATGAAATGCTTCGCATCTTTTTGTGAGATTACTTAAACTTGCGATTAGCTTTAGTTGAGGCCAGAATTCAGGAAGTCAGGCAGAAAGCCGCAGTTAAATAAACGCACGAAATGCTGTAATTAAACTGAGTAAATGCTGCAAATTGAAATTGCCAAAGCCAAAGCGAAAAGCGGCCAATAAAGTTGGTGGCGTTGCCGCCTGTTGGCAGATCAATCGAGCCAAATCCAATTCGTGTCAAATGACAGCCCAATTGGCGCACTACTCGAAATTAGCATAAGTCAATCAGTCTGTGAAATGGTCGCCAGTTTGTCGCTCAGTCCCTCAATCACTTTGTCAATCGGCTTGTCGGCCCCTTCCAGCTGGCGCCTCATTCGCATGCACGTGGTTAAAGCCAAAAGCATTTGTGGCTAATTAGCGTATACGCAATCACTGCCAAACGCAGCTGCGCCCCAACCTTAAACTGAAACTCCGTCTCAGCCATTTTACCTGCCCCTTTTTTTCTGTTGGGCCTCAAATTTGCTTAATTAATGTTTCCCCTCGGCTTTGTCTACATTTTGGTATTTCTTGTTCTTCGCTAACAATTTGTTTTATAATTGTTGTGTGCTGCGCACTGAAATTTATCACGCATACGCCGTGTTGCAGCATTCGCTCAATTTGACGACACAAAAGTTGACAGCCTTTACTTTTATTATACCCTTGAGGTGGGCATTCAATTCATGTAACGAAATTTGAAACGCATTTAGAACAAATTTCTATGAACCCATTAACTAAAAATATTTGTTAACAATTTTCAATCCAATTCCAATTTTCTTTAAGTTTTAAAAGTTATTTATACAAAAAATTTTATATAGTCGTTCAAAATCAGTTAATGAATTAAAGAAATAATTTGGAAATGGGTTGCAAATAAAGTTTTTGTGTTAAACAGTTCTATAAAATTTTAATTTGTGTTTAGATTAATATCTATTAATATATATAAGTTTTTTTTGTAGACTTTGATAAACAGATGTTTTTGGACAAAAAAAGTTAAGAAATAAATACAAAAATATTTTAATTAGGCCACATACATTTTGTTATGTTTATAATATACAATTAAAAATTAAAATGGTCAGATTGACTTCAACGATAAAATCGATCTAAAACTATTAACTGTGTATTTATTTGTTTATAAATTTATTTTCATTAAAATCTTTTATTTACTAAAATAAATTTAGTATAAACATATATATCCACAAGTTTGCAAGGGTATTTAAAGTTCAGCGAGCGCTCAAAGGGAACCGTTTAATATTTTCCACATGATTACCCTAGACAAATACGCATATTGAAGACCTGGCTGATTGTCTGGTGGCAGCCGCGCAAAAGTTTTTGCGGTTAATAAAATTGGCGCGGCGCACGTGGCGTATGTGTAACAACGTAATATGGCCACAGGGGCAAATATATATTTTGTGTGCGCTTGACAATCATTTGATTATACTTGCGGGTATCCAGGGAGGGGGGGAGGTGGTGCGAGCTGTATGAAACGCACGCTTATGTCTATATTCATATTTGGTTAAATGTATTTTCATTGTGGTGCTAAAACTGCGAATTCGAAATAAATTTACAACTCTATCGAATGTTGACTTTATTGGTAACTTTAACTTTAGCTACTCGACGCGAACGTTTTCGTTGATGTCTTCATATTTTGTTCGCAGTTTATGCAAATGAAAAAACCATTTGCGTTCCGCTGAGTTGATGGATCTGACGACCTGCCGTCCTGCTGTCCTTCTGCTGCCAAAGCAACGGTTAAAGCTCACACAGCTCGGACAGCTTGTCCTTTTTCGTTTTGTTTTTGGGCAGGCGTAAGGTGGTTGAATGACGACTTTTGGGGATTTGCATATGATATGTACAAAAGGTGAAAAAAACATTTGATACTCTCATGCTGATTTTTGTTTATTTTATTTTTATCTTTTTCTTAAGTTTTTCTCTGGAAGCGCAAAATGAAGGTATGAAAAAATAATACTTTTTCTTGGAATATTTTTTATAAATCAACCAACATAAAATCCAATAAAGATTATATAGTTTTTTTATAGTTTTGATTTTGATATATATATTTATAAATTTTAAAAAGCAATCATCCCGTGAAGTCCTATGTCAAATTCCATTATAAGCTGTCAACTTATTAGGCAATTATTGGATATTGAAGCAATAAACATCAACTCCAGGGATTTGAACTTTGTAACTAAGGAAACTCGACTTCCTAAGGGAGAAAAGTTACTTCTTTGGCTGCAAACTTCAGTGAGGGTGAATAAACGAAAATATTTTAAATAAATACCTTTAATAGCTGGGTCACTTAGGCAACTCCCTCCCAGCTAGGAAACCTGCGCAACTGATATGCCCAGCCTAAGTATTTTTTAACAGGTATCCACATTAAATAGTTTTATGCAGACAAACACCAAACAGCTGTGGGTTTTTTATTATTATAGTTTTAATTGTTTTGGTCAACTTATACCACACACACACACACACACTTAAACCGCTTGCAATCTAAAATTGT
The DNA here is from genome assembly GCA_004143825.1 of Drosophila micromelanica. Lineage (NCBI taxonomy): Eukaryota > Metazoa > Arthropoda > Insecta > Diptera > Drosophilidae > Drosophila > Drosophila micromelanica. Next base: position 19,819 of record SCDY01000711.1, on the reverse strand, counting down.
TTGCTTTCAAACTTGGCCTCATGTCGAGGTCCCCGCCAGAGTTCACTCTTCCGTAGGCTGGTCATTTAAAAGGCCGCATATCCAAGTCAAAACATTTCCATGGCAACTTTTGTGACAGCCAACATCGACGGGGACCCAGAACAGAACATTTTATTTCTCTGTCCGAGGCTTCAATTGAATTAGTAATAACGCGCCATTTCGGAAAAGTTTCGCTTAGATGTTTGTTGATATAATTTTCGTGCTGGTATTTTTATGGCCAGGCCAAAAAAAAGGAGCCGCTCTTAGCTGAAATTCTGTTTTAATTGCTGTTCGTGCCATTGCCGACCGTCAGGCGTCTCTTTAATCTATATTTGCCATCATTCATGTTTACATGTTATATTTATAAGGTGTTTTTATCTATCTATCTATCTAACTCAAGCCATATTTTTTGCCACATATGTACCTGACGTGCTTTAATATATTGCATTTCATTTGCGAAACCGGCGACTTGTCAATAGGTTGGGTAAATTGATATTTATGTGCTCGAGGACTTGGCCTCAAATTGTTTTACCGGTTTCGGATACCCTGTTAGCATAATATGAATGGGGTAAACCAATTTGAGTTTCTTATCAGCATAAATTCTATTCGATTTCGGTGAGTGAAAAAACTTGATAATTGATAATATTTAATTTTAAAAAAAAAAGCTGCAATTTGTTAATTTCTGTCTCGATTGTGGTTTTTAAAGTATTTCTAAATATTTTTAAAAATTTTCAAAATTTAAATTCAATTAAATATTAATAGCGATTAATAGGTCTATAAAATATTTAAATTTTCCAACAATACAGGATATCTTCTAGTCGCTCATCTGCACGTGCACAGCTTTGTGATTTTTGTTGGGCCGTTAACTTAAAGGTGCTCCTGATTTATGTGTAACTAGGCCTTTTAATGCCGGCACACTCAATCTTCTTATTGTAAGTCCCTTTGTGACAGTTATTCTCCTTGGGCTTTAAGGATTTGTGCTGTGATTTGGCACTAAATGTCAAATATCTTAAGCACTTCTGCTGCCCCCAAACGAACTTTAAAGTTTATCATATTCATGGAATATACATATATCATTTTTATTGTCTTATTATCTTTTTGTTTCCGTTGTTTTTCTTGAATTTCGTTTCAGCTTCCGTTCTCAGTTTGCATGCATTCAATAATGTCCATTATAATTTGCCCTTTATTCAATTTTTGTTTTCCATTGTCTGCAGCATTTTCATATTCATTTTCATTTTCATGTTACGTGATGAATGCGGAAATAAATATATTTACATCTTTCAGCGTTTTCCATCATTTAAATGGCATTTAATCTGAAGTTTTCATAAAATAACATTTTCGCGCGTCTCTTTAAAGCACTCAAATTAATTTGTCATATTAAACAGATTAATGTTAACGCCAGTTATTAATGGCCCTTCATAAAAGGCATGGCTCTGGCTCAGGCTCAGGCGTTGGCTAAATTGCTCAATTATCCTGTTGGCTCTTAAAGGACTCTCGCGTTTCCCAGCAACTGATTGCATAATGGGCACAACAATATGAACATGCAATAGACTCACTTTATTCACAAATGAGAATTATCATTTATCTTTCTTTTTTTATATATCCATAGCGAATTCTTTTGATTTGCAAAAGAGACACATTTTATTGATGGGCTGAATTTATTTACATTTTTAATTATTTTTGTTTATTAAAAAAATAAAGTTTTTGGAGTTGAATTTAAAATTTGTATTTGAATTTCTAAAAAAAAAATATAATACAATTTTGTTGTTGTATGTATTTTTGATTAAGTTTTGCCTAATGTTTATATTTAAAAATATTTATATAATATTTAATTCAATTCAATATTATATTCATATTTAAGTCTAAATATTTTGATATAAAATCTTTAATTTTTATTTGAGATAGCTTAGAGATTTTTCATGTATTTTATAATTAAATGTTGCCTGTTTTATTCGAATTTATATCTATATATTGTACTAATGTTTTTAATATCATAGTAATGTATACTCATTTTAACTTCATGAATTGTTTGCTTATCTGTCTATATTTTTTACGATATATATTCTATTGAATTTTTCGAACAAACAAATATTTAATGTGAGCCCTGACAGTTCAAAGGCTGACATTGAAAAGCTGACAAAGCAAACGTAAAATGATATCAGCTAACAATATATATATGTATAGTAAATGTAGAATGTAGGATTGGGCAAAAAGGTGTCCTGGTGTGTTGTTTTGTTTTCTTTAGTTACAGTTGAGTATTCGGTGGCATATCTGTTAAATTCGCTTGAGCAATCATCGAGATTCGATTACAGTTTCCATTTGCATAGATTCAGCCACGGACAGTTTTTCTCGTTTTAATATTGAGTTGGCATAAATAGGAAATTAAATAAATGCTAACGGATAAACGTGTGCCAAGTCAATGGCAGGACTGCAGAGCCGCACAAAAGGACTCGCACAAAGCCAAAAAAATATTCGTAGCTCGAGCATGTGGATAAACATGCATGAGTATGAATATGAGACACAACGTTGACAGCCTGTCAATCGATGACATGCAACATGCCAAATGGAGGTGCCTCAATCTGCTCCCTACGTGCGCCTTTTTCTTCTTCCTCTTTAGAGCCTGTTTTGATTCAACAATGTGTTCGTGTGTGTGTGCGCGCGTGTTTACCTTGAAAATGGCATTATATGGAAATCACAGTTCGATAAGCCGCGACATGAGTTGCTGTTGCGCCTTTGGTTAATGTCCTGTCAAAGCAGCAGCTGCTCACAGTAACGCTTCCTATACCCTGTACGAAATGGCTAAAACGTAGTTTCATATTTTTTATTTCTCACGGTTGGAGGGGGTTACACAGAAATCTCTTGAGATTTGGCAGACGGTTGTTCATTTGTACACCTCTTGAGCAAAAAAATGTTTCTGTGATAAAGGACTTCTAGAGATTTAGGTTGTCAGAACCTTTTTTCAAATATGACCAAAAAAGTTGGCTGCTTGTTGACTTGTTGCGGCAAATGCAAAGTTGTTTGATACCACTTACTAAAAATCAATTGAACTCAATTTTTATTTTAGAACATATCTTTAAGTTTAGAAATATACAATTTTAAGGATTTGCAATCTTAAAATTACAATTTCACTTGTGCAGTAAACTTAGTGCTCAGGGTATCTTTCGGTCGGGCACTCTCTGGTTTTCCTCATCATTTGTTTAGGCTGTGATAAATGAATTTTGCCGCTTGTTGGTCATTGTTCTCAATTGGTTGCTTATGTCAATTGTGAAGTTATCCAAGATTTATTGTACAGTTAATTTCAACATTAATCTTTCAAGCACGATATCCATCAATTACAGTAAATTCCCCGCTCCCCAATTCCAAGAGCAACTTCAGTTACTTTAACCTTTACAACATCATTGGCTATGCATTGACGTCAGGACCTTAAGGATGTTTCCGTTTTCCCTCATAAATAGTTGAGCATCGCTTTTGCCACCTGCATTAACAAAGCATCTTTTTCATACTGTCCAGCACAAATTTTCCTCACTCTTTGCACTCTTCTCTCTCTTTCTCTGACTCTCTCTTCTATTACTTGCTCCCCTTTCTGGTTCCTGAGCCACTTTGCACCACCCAAGGAGTTGATGATTAACTTGGCTCTTTTATCATAAAATCGTTGCCCCAGAACGAGCGAACGCTGGGCGGGCCCAGCCCCGCCCACTCGCTGACCACAAATGCTATAAATAATGCACTGAAATTGCAAAAGATACGAAAATAAGAAAAAACGAACAAAAAACCCAAAAAAAGAAACCCAAATAAATATATGCACAGAAAAAGATGTTTTATCTGTATATTTGTATCTTTGTATCTTTTATTCTTTTTATATGCGGTTTCATTCGTTGTATCGTTTGTTTTTCTTGCTTTACTCCTAATATCATTAAGTGAGCTACATTTATCTTTAGCTTACACGAAAATCACAAAAGAAGCTTTTAATTTGCATAAGCACTCTGATTAAATGGGGCCTATAGCGCAAATCAAGGTACAATGTTGTTTTATTTTCCTTACAGAAAGTATTTCAAAAATATTTGTATCGTTTTTTTAAGCGAAAACTTTTATAAATTATAATACTAATTTGCATAGCTCAACAATTATTACTACAATCGCATCAACTTTTAGAAAAATACAGCCAAGATAAAATAATTGTAACTTGATATAAACTTTCTTTTTCCTTTTTATTTTTTTGGCTTATAAAAAATAAATAATAATAATAAATAATTAAAATTTTTTTTATTTTATTTTAGGAATTTTTCAGTCAATATAAAATAATTGTAACTTGAAATAAATTTTAAATAATTAACTTTTTTAGTTAATTCAGTCAAGATAAAATAATTGTAACTTGAAATAAATTTTATTTTTCTTTTTTATAACTTGTGGCTTATAAAAATAAATAATGTTACAAAAAAATTTTAATAATAATAAATAAGGCAAATTTTTGTTTGTTTATTTTTTGCAATTTTTTTTCTTAATCAAAAAATGTAATTTTATTACTCTTTGTTTCCTATCAAACAGCCTTTTGGTTAGCTAATATTCCATTGACTTCGCCAAGTGAACAAATATCCTGCAAATCTGCCCCACAGAGCCATAGAAACTGTTTGTCTTCACATCGGAGCCAGCTCTCATCTGGTTTCATTCAGCAAGGATCCGTCTATAGGTGGATAATTTACTTAGAGCTGTCGAAAATTGTTTGTCCGTACTCTGGAGCCTGCTGTGTCTGTGTATGGCACAAATTGAATTTGGCCTGAATTATGTTGACAATAAATTTCAAGCTGCCTGTGGCTGCTCGTATATTAGCATTGTCCCTCCCTCCTTCCCTCCGCCTCTTCCTTTCGCTTTTCGCCCCAAGGGCTCGCATCATCACGGCGTGATTTTGCCAATTAGCAAGCACGGACTGAAAAATGCCGAACAGCCTGGCATTCTGGCATTCTTGCTGGCCAGGACTCTAGAGCACACAAATCCCTTATCAAATTTGTGTGCCGCCCAGCTGTGTGAGGGCGGGGTGGGGGGAGTGGCTCCACACATGATGCCACAGTCAAAGCGTGGTGCCACAAACAATGCAACAGCAACAATTCCAAATCAGATTTAGAATCACTCGCTTCCTTGTTTTTTTTTCTCTTTGTCCTTTGTTTTTATTTTGGTTTTTTTTTTCTGGTAAAAAAACCAAAGCGACGACACCGACAAAATTTATCGCGAAATTTTAAATTGAAATTCGCTGCATTTTTCAAACAGCCTCCAATGCTGACAGATTGCCCGAATAAAGAAAATAAAGAGAAAAAACAAGTAGAAGTAGCAAAAAGTGAAGGCAGGCGGAAGCTTATATACTCTTGTATAACAAACTGTAAATCATGACTCCTATGGGAACAATGTGTCACAGTTAACCAATCTGCAATAAATTTGAGATTAAGGTAAAACATCGATATGGCATGTAAATGGAACGAATTTTAAAATAGCATCGGATTAGCATTAGGATGGCACAAAAAACGGGCAACGTTTTATTATTGATTACAGGTTTAGCTACGTTTACCTATGGGTGAAATATCTTTATTTTATAACGGTGGGTATATGTCTATAAGAAAAAAAATTAGTAAAAAAAATATTTTAAAAAAATAATAATTCATAGTTACTATAATTACAAAAAAGAGAATTTTAGTAAATCTTAAAAAATTAATTAACTAAAACTTAAAATTTTTAAACAATATTTTTTTCTTTTACTGTTGAAAATAAAATTAGAAAAAAATTTGTATATTCGTAATAAATATTTAAATTGAACATTTAATTATTCATTTAATCAGACAATATAATAATATTAAATGTATACTATTTATTGCGTAATAATTATTTTTTTAATATTATTTATATGCATATTATTTTATATATATTTTTATATTAAAAACGAATAATAATTTATGAACTTATATTATATACAATTTAGTCAAATTATAATTATGAAAAAAATCGAATCGAATCTTAAAGAATGCAAATAACAAGTTTTGTAGTTAACAAATCAGATATTTATCTGTTTGACACGCTTAATTCAAAAGTCAATTTTAATATTTTCCACTTCACTTGGATTTTTCGCATTATTTTCGTGTTGTTGGTTTTTGTCTGGGCTTTCCACTTGGTTGCATTGTGAACAGTATTACGTTAATACCCTAAGCATACTCTACTATTGGTGGGGTTGGACTTGCTTTTGAACTCTGGCATGTTTTTGAGGGCTAACATTTTTTCGCTTTGTTTTTGGGTCACCACGCTGACGAGAATGTAAATTATGCCGGCGAAACTTGATTCATGTTGTACGCTTTTCATTTTTCTTCATTCTTCGCTCTTAGCAGAAGTTTTTAAGCTGCTTTCCGGTTGGCTCAAAACAAATGCAGAACCCCTTTGGGGAGAGTTTTTCCATAGTGTCACTAAAATTTTTGGAATTTCTCAATAAATTGCAGTTCTTTTTTGTTGTAGAAAATTGTAAATTTAAATTTAACGCACAGTTGCAGTTGTGCGGATGTTGCGTGCGTCGATTACGTTATAAACATATTTGGATATAAACAATTTTGACGGTGGTTGAGGCCGGCTGCCAATAAAAGCGAAATATTTACACAAAATTGCGTGGCGCAAAGGCGAAACAAGCACATGAAATCAATTAAAATATTTGCAAACAGCCACGCAGCGCATAAAATTTGGTCTAGCAATTGTAGATCTTGAGCGTAAAAAGTAATTGGATGTGACTATAAAAATAGCGTATACGACGCGCGGGCCCAAATGGGGGAGAAATAAGAAATTAGATTGTGCTCGACTTGGTGTTTGGTAATTTATCTATGTTTACGTATCTTTACAAAATGCTGCACAATTTTTTTAAAGTTTAACAAAAGCAAAAATTATAATTTTTTTAATACAAAAGCGTAAATAATTGTATCATGGCTGTAATATTTATGGGACTTAGCTAAGATTGTCGGGGAATATGTTTTGTATACTAGCAAATATTTGACAGCTATTTAAAAAATTGCATAAAATCGTGGCCTTTTTTCGACTGTCCATAGTTAAATTCATGAATTTACTGACAAAATCATTGATTAAAATTAAAAAGTATCTATGACTGATTCATAAATATATTTGAAACTTTTTAGAAACATATTAAAAAAATTTAAAAAAAATTGTTTTAACAAATAAACAATTTAAAAATTTTTTTTCGTTATTCATGAAACTACCCAGCTAAAACTTGTGATGGGTATTAGAAAATAATCAAAATAATGAAAATGAAGTACGTATACTAAGTGGCGCTTGTTTATCTTGAAAGCAATGGGAAAACAAACAAATGCCAATTGAAAATATGCCACTGTACATCACTCGGTCAATGGCATGCATCAAACGTTGAGAATAAAAGTGGAAAATTAATTAAATATATATGTATATATATATATGTATGTGCAATAGTAATGTATTTGCGTGAATTTCACAGATTTTCCATTGCGTTCAAATTAAGCTTCCCACTCTCAGAAGTTTTTCCGCTGCTGAAATGGAAACCACTCGGGGCATTTTAAATATTTGCCAAATAATTAATCACGCCACGTCATGGGCTCTACAGACAGAGACGCCTACGTCAGCAACAGTGCTAGGCTGTCCCCTCCCCTTCCCTCACCTCCCTAGCTTATCATCGCCAAATGCCTGTTGGGCCACTGATAAAATGAGCTCGCACTTTGGAGGCCCATTCGCCAAAAATACTTTGCAGATTATGATAAATTTTTAAATAAAGCCGACAGCTAAAGTTGTCTATACATGAATCGTAGTCGACGCCTCGCCTCTCCCTCTCTCTCGCTCTCTCTCTCTCTCTCTCTCTCTCTCTCTCTCTCTCTCTCTCTCTGTCTATCTCTCTGTCTCCTCCGCTTTCAGAGCACAAGAGATTTGTTTTGAGTGACAGAACCCGACACAAGCAGCTTCCACATTTGAGTGGCACTTAAAACTTATTTATTTCAATTTCTCCGACTAAACTAAAAATTTAATAAAAATAAACATAAATTGTGCAATATTCAATGCTAAGGTCCTAAAGCAATGTAAATTCATGTAGCATGAAAAATTCGAGAAACATATCATATTTTTTCAAAATTTAAAATCGTGCATTTATGTTTTTAATCGATTGCGGCTGTCATAATTAGCACAAAAAAAAATAAACATTACAAATAATTTTGGAGTGGTCATACATTTGGTTTAAAAACATGCTAAAACTGATAAAAATTTTGACATATTGAGCTCTCGTATGCATAGCTCCCATACTTAAAAATCCCTTAACTTTTAAAACAGTAAACAGATTTTTACGTTTTATGGCAATTTGGTAATGATTTGTCATATCAATTGATTTTGTATTCAAAATTTATGCATTTTTGAAAATATTTTATTTAAATGTCATGTCCCCCCATACTCATACAAAAAAAAAGTTTTCTTTTTAAATTTAGAACTTTGAATTTATGTTTTTAATCGGTTGCTGATGTCATAAATATCATAAGAAACATCATTACAAGAGATTTTGAAGGGGTCAACATTATTTTCAAAAACATGCCAAAATTGATGCAAATTTTAGCATGATAAGCTTTCGAATTTATAGCTACCATATATTAAAATCCTATAACTTTTTTAAAAGTCAACCGTTTTTCATTTCGTTTTTTGATGGAATGCGTATCGTGATTTGTCCCATATATTGATTATAAATTGCAAACATTTGCATTATAAAAAATAAAATTTGTTGTTTATTTATTTATTTTTTTTTTTTAAATTTACATATTTAACAAATTATAGTTTTCAGTTATTGCTATAAAAAAATCAACCTACATTTAAAAATAACTCCCAAATTCGCTTATACATTAAATTTTATTAAATTCACTTAAAGTTTGGGACACGCGTTGAATTCCTCCGCGAAACAGTCGCATGTGCAGTTACCCTTGCAGGCGCAGACGGGGATGTAGATGAACTCGCTGTCCTTCCAGAAATCGACGAGCTTCTGGCACGAGCTCCTTTTGTACTCCTCCTTGACCTTCTCCATCTCCGTTTTCTTGCCGCACTGACAGAAGTAGTCGGCGTCGAGGATTCGGTCGAGTCCACCGCAGCAGACATCGCGGACCAACCGATCAATCGGATGCGGTCGGGAGACGAGGCCCTTTTTGGGCACCGCCTTCATCCGAATCTTGTGGGTGCGCTTCATGTCGACGTCGAGGATCACGGTGCTCGTCAGCTGGGCGTCGAAGACGCGCTTGCGCTGCACAGTGTCCACGTAGATCTCGTAGTGGGTCACGTTGGTGTCGTCGTGCAGATACCAATCGATGGACATGCAGTTGGGGCTGATCGGCGCCACATGCGTGATGCTTATGGGGAAGCTCTTGCTCGCCGGCGGCGGGTATTCCCTGTCGCCGTGCAGCCGGTTCTCGATGCGCTGGCGTGTGAACGTGATCGCATTGATGTCCATGAACAGGTTCTGCAAATGCATCCTCAGCTCCAGCCGTTGTTTGCCTTCGGGCGTGCGCAGAAACGCCGCCCGCTTCAGCGCCCGTCGCACCGCGATGCAGTGACAGCAACAGCAATCCTTCTTGTACCGCTCACAGTCGTCCGAGAACAGATCCGTCATGGACAGCTTCACCAGAGCGGTGTCGGTGGATTCAGCTGGGGACTTGGACGCCTCCGCCTCCGCCTTGGGCTTGCTTGCAGCCGCGTCTGCCGGGCGTGGCGATGATTTCCCTTCAGCGGATTCATCAGGCAAAGCAATGCTCACGCGCTTAGACATGTTGGTATTTCCGCTTCAACTCACAAATGGGTGAAATAAGCAAATTTTTTATAGAAATTGTTGTGCGAAAGACAAATAACTCAAAATAATTTCATAAAAATATTTCAGACAGTAAACCAGAATTTAATAAGCAAGCAAAATTCAATGCGAAAATGTATATGAAACTAAAATAATATTCAACATTTTCAAGTATTTGTAAGTCCAGAAAATTGCCCAAATTAATATTTTTAGTAGGAAAATTACAATGTATATTTTAGTCTTAGAAGATCATTTCAAATCATTTTTAATGAATTTATTTTTGTTTTAACATCTATAATATCTGGCAAAGATTGAAACTTGTGAATATACTTAATGTAAATTATATTTCCGAAACGAGTATCAAAAAAGAATTTTTTTTTAGATATACACCTTAAAATAAATTAAAAAATATCTACTACAGCACTTATGCTAGGAATGACTTCTTTGCTCATGGCCTCATTTAAATAAGGCTGAAATGGTGGCAACGCTCTTGGCGACAATGAAGAGTTCATTTAGAAAGCAAAGTTCTCAACTCAAGGTCAACATACAATTTTAACATTTTTAATCTAATGTAATGCACAACCTCAGACGTCTTTACGCATGCAGTTAACCTGGCTACGAGGCGTGACAATTTCATGAAATTGCAAAAGTTCATATTTGAGCACATAAATAACTATTCAAGTGTGCATTTTCGACTCGGCTTCGTTTTGTGTGTATGTGCTCTGACTTCTTCGGTAGTTAATGAAAGACAAACACAATACGGCCTCTTTTTTAACGAATCGATATGCGTGCGCGCAACGTCGTTAGCAATCATTTGCAATCATCTTCAATCAACTTCAATCATAACGAATGGCAACGCTTTATGACCCGGCCAGTTCAGTTATGTTCGCCATCTGAGGTCCGTTTGGGGCTCCCGGGGGCCAGCTTTGTCAATATTTATGTTCACAGCTCGCAGCTGCAGAGACGCAAATGGAACGTCATGGAAATTTGCATAATGTCTCGGGCAGAGCCACGTTTTTTTTTCTTATATACAAATGGCAAATATTATTTTTTGGGCTCTAATTAAAATAGCTTAGAGCGCGCTGCATAATGAGCGACCCATTAGTCGGCGTTTGACATTTTTTTTGAATGCGTACAACTCTTGCGCTTTTCTTCTTCTTTGGGCTGATTATTCGACTTGGCTGCGCATACGTGGCGTATGATTAACGCGCTCGCTACATTACACATACGCCCGGTTGCCGTGGCCGCCTGTCGCTTGCTGTTGCCAAACGGCTTACAAGCAAAAACCTGACAGGCAGCAAGTGTGACTCTGTGTATGTGTGTGTATTAAATTATGTTTGCTTTATGATTTATCTAACACATACTCATAAGAATGTTGAGCATGTACGGAACGCCATTCCGACAATATGTTTTATCCGCCTTTGTCTGCTTAGCTCTGACTCGAATAAGCCCAGAGGGGCGCCGGCGTTGTTGGCATAGGCTCCACGGGGCGCTCTGACTACGCTGACTACGCTGACTACGGGGTGTCTCCCCGGCCAGTCGGCCCCGCATTTTAATAGACTTTCCCTCTGACAAATGTAATTGCGTACAAAAAGCAGCCGCTCGTTGCTATCTCAGCTCCGCGGAGGCTGCAAAGTCGACCATGCCAGATAAAACAGGCTTAAAACATAAATAAATACCCGTGAATATGAGGTGGCTACCCGCCTAAAATAATGGCATCAAAAAATGACACACGAATCACGCGAACATCATCTAAATTGTAAGCCTTATAGAGAAAGAGAGTCGGAAGCTCGTTTGTGTACGCCATAAATGCTTGAGGGTATATGGACTTTATTTTTATTTTAAATAAATTTATTTTATTTTCATCACTTTATTTTAATGAGTTTGCACTTTTAATATTGTTTTTGTTTACATTTGTGTGTTAAAGCATTAAAGCCGAATTTTTGTTTAAATCACTTTTTGATTTAAAAATTAGTCACAAATTATATTAAATTGATAAATAATTGATTAAATTTATAGAGAAATATAGAAAACCGTATAAAATATGCTATATATTAGAATTTATAGTCAGCTCTGACAAGTTTGCTTAAGAATAAAGTTTTTCTTAGGCAAAGAAAAATATATTCTAATAAAATTCCTTCTTACCTTTCAAATTTCTTTTCTAGAGCTCAGCTTTAAAAATGTTTTGTTCTCACACATTAAAGTCAAACTCTAGACATCTCTTTAAAAGTGCTCCCCCTATTGTTGCGTATTTAAAACTTTTAAAATGTAATAGTCCGGTTGCCTAGCAGTTCTTTCCCCCGTGGAGAAACTTGTGTAAAAAATGCAATTAAATTGATTGAGGTCAGAGGGCGCTGAGTACTTAAGCCGTGGGGCATGTCCCATAAGTTAAATTATTTTTTCTATATTATTTTGTTTCGGTTTTTTTCGTTTCGTTTCGTTTTTGTAGCTTTCTCTATATGAATTATGTTTGAAATTTGAAATTTCTTGCAAATTTGATGTTTTTCTTTGTATTTCCCTCAAATTTGTTGTCAAGTGCATATTTCGTCGCCTCGTCTGACCCCGATTGTGAGAAGTTTTCGGCTTCAGACAGACATTTAACTTTGGTGTTGCCTCGGCTACTTCCGCATCGTTGGCCGCTTCCGTTAGTCTATGTCGGGAGGGCGGAGGCTCCGCATTGGGACAACTAATTCAAAACTTTGTGCTTTTTGTCGAGAGTAAAGTTTTGAAGGCAATGCGTTAAAAATCGTCTGACATAGTTCACGATGCCGTTTCACGCTGACAACTTTTTAATGGTCTTGTATAATTGCCAGCTGCCCGAAGCGGCCAATAAAACTTGGTTGCCATCGGTGGTCACCGCAGTGGCGAAAGCTGGCCAAAACATTCCGTTGCCCCGCCGTCTAAATGTGAAAAATAATTAATATTGAGAAGCTCATTTTCGCCGGAAGTCATATGTCGAATTTACCACACACATACACACACTGACATTGGCTGTCGACACTTTAGCCGGTTTATATATTTTGCCCAAAGGTCAGTCATTAAACATAAAGTTCCGTTTCAAGGGTTTTCAGCTGGCAGCCTCCCCATTAACTGGCCCCAAACCGGCGGGCTAATTGTACTGAAATTTCTGTGTGCTTGACTCTTTTATGAAGAGGCCACAAATGTTATAAATGTGGATTTTGTTGAGAGTCGTGTCAATTGAGTGAAAACTTCAACGTTGGCATTGTTGGACACATGGCGCCCAACGTGGCCCACATAAAATCCCAATACGTTTTTATGACTTTCAGCTTATATAAACATACACACATGCTGTTCAACTTTATAAATCTTTCACTCGGATTTGATGATTTTCCACAAGAACCTCAAAAGTTTTTGTTAGAGAAACTTGCGTAGGCGTCACAAAAAAGGGATTGCATAAAATAGTAAAGACAGTGATTGGGCTCTAATAGCTTAATAAATTATTTAACGAAAATATATATAGATAAAATATGTATATTATTTAGAGCAGCTGGCAACGGTTGCCTTGGCGCCCAACGTGGGGTCATGTTAGCAATCAAAATGTTATTATAACTTTAAATTTGTTGTATTCTTTATTATAGGACTTCTTTAATAATAACGATAATTTAGAATTATTATAATTGTAAGCAAAATTGGCGTTTAAACAAAATTTCAAAGTTTCAAATTACATGAATTAGTCTATTTGCCGGAGGCTGTACTCAAACTACTCAAACGTGTATCTGTCGAAAAAATCTTTTTTATTGTGAAACTTTTAAACAGAAGCCCTCAAGCTGTTTGTTCTCTCACTTCGCTTCAGTTCGGCTGTTCTCGGTACCGTCTGCCTTGCTCCGTCTTTCAATTACTTGCGGAACGTATTGCTTCAAATTGGACGTTTCCTGTGCATGCACAGCTCAATAATTTCACGAAGCTGTCCAATAAATATTTGATTTTAAGGCAAACAAATGCAACGGCTGGCAGACGCACCTGACCAGGCTGGTGGAGCACCTGACCTGAGCACATTTCTTTGCAGCCAGAATGCCGCCTGAGTGTATCTCTGCACTTTAAAGCGAAGGCCGTTTATTGACTAGAAATAGCCCGGCTGAATGGCCGCAAAAAGATTTCGTGCGATTTGCCAACAATTTGCCACAAATTTCGCACGACCCTCTTAGCCAATGAATAAATAACACGCATACGCGACGTAGACCGCAGGGAACGACCACAGATAGCTGCGAATCAATGGCGGCAAACCAAGTGACGCCTTCTAAACAATCTAATATCAAATTGAAATTGAAACGACATAAGGCAAACAATCACGCACACACACACCAATACACCTACATCGATCCCAAACTGAAGTGAAGCCAAGAAATAAACCCACATCAGAGGCGCCGAAGCTGTCAGGATAAAGGCGACTGATTGCGATTTGAAAGTCTTTGTGTTTGCCCGAACGAATTCGTATTAGTTCTCAATGGGAATTCCCCCTCGCAGTTGCTTTATTGAGTCGATGCCCGTCCGTCGGCTGGCCGGATATACCAGCTCAAATCGTACAAAGACAGATTATCACAAAAGAATGCCAATACATAAAGTGCAAAGCATTGAAAGAACAAATAAATCCTTTGAATAAACTGAGCAAAAGACACGCTTTTAATAGAAAAATGCTGTACTTTTTCTAATCTTAAGCTGCCAATTTTACTCAAGTATTCCAGATCGCTTAGAATGTATATTAAGTGCGGAAAATATTCTTATTGAATTAATCAGTATATCATTAAAAAAAAATTATACATATAAACTATAAATATTATTTTGAGCTACGATAGTTGTCTGCCCGATTTTTATTAACCTGGAACCGTTTAAGAGCTTAAAACTACAATTATTTGAATTATTTTCCTAGTTTTAATATTCTAATATTCTAATTTGTATAAGGTAAAATTACTTTTCTTATATAAATTATTTCTTATATCTTTAAAGTTGAGTTTTTTCAGCTTGCGCAGCTTATAAAAAATGATAACTATATGATATATATAAAAATTTGTTCCAGAATACTTTTCCCCCAGTTTTAAAGCTGTGCTATCATAAATAATTCCTCTACCAAAAAAATATATATAATAAAAATGGTTATCAAGAGTATTAGGAATTTTTCGGAAAAGAATAAAATTGATTTATTCATAGATTTTTCTCTATTGATTTTATACTCTGTAAGCAATGTAAAAAATTGTACATTTGTTTTAGGCAATATAAGTTTGGCTGTTTATCAGGTTTATTTAAATAATAATTAACAGAGTATTGCATAGTCAGTAGCATCCAATTGCAAGGTTCCTATACGGACCTGTTTAAACATTTGTCCCACAAATTCTGATTAATTTTTTCTCTTTCTTTATTTCCAAAATCGGTTCGATTTTTTATTTATATTTATTTCTGTTAACAATTTGGGTAAAAAAAGGGTCCTTAGTGTGCGCAGGATGTGCCAAAGTTATGGCTGCCCCTTTTCCTTTGAAGGGACAGCTTTAAATAAATAATAAATAAGTACAAAATGTGTATATAAAAAACCGATTTTCAATAAACCACAACATGGCGCACAATTAAGCAATGTTGTAAAGTGAAATGTAAAATATGAAGCATACGCCATGTTGTCTATTTAATAAAAACCTGCTTAAATTATTGTCTACAACGACCTTAACACGTATTTACTCTCTGATGTTTGCAGCAGGAAAGCAACTGGCGCCAAGCAACAACAACAACAACAACAACAACAAAGAGAAGAACAGCAAATGTGGTCACAGCTAAAACAAAATGTGCCAAATAAAACACGCAACTGTGGCAGCAACAAGGAAAGCGACAACAACAAGGCGCAGCAGCCACTCTGCTAAAAACCCAAAAGCCATAAACTGAATACGCCTTACCAAAAAGTGCAGAGCTTGAACAAGAAAACGGGCCAAAAAAGGAAACGGAAGTGGCCATAAAACGACACGCACACGGCGACAACAACAACAACAACAACAGCAACAAAGACAACGACAACAAAAATCGGAAGACAAGGGAGTCTGGCAGGAAGGGGAGCTAACTTTCCCACGTAGCCACAAGAGGGCAGCCTAAAGACATGGACATGAGAGAGATGCTAATGGGCATGAGCCACACGCTGGCGGCGAGTTTCGCCTATGCACCGTTGGACGCGAGCGCTGCCGCCGCTGGACTGAATCTTAGCCAGCTCAGCAATTCGAGTCAACTGGACGCTTCGTTGGCGGCGATGACAACGTCGCCGTCGGCGTCGGGCACGCACAACGCCACCGGCGAGGAGTATCCGCAGTATGTGAAGGTGCTGGATCGCCCGGAGACCTACATTGTCACCGTGCTCTATACGCTCATCTTCATCGTGGGCGTGCTGGGCAATGGCACTTTGGTTATCATATTCTTTCGGCATCGCTCCATGCGCAACATACCCAACACGTAAGTCAAGCGATTTTTTTTTTTTGGCCACCCGTGGCGGCTTTTCCCTTTCCCTTCTATATGTATATCTGTCTCACATATGCTTATAATCATGGCGTATACTTAATATAAATATTTCGGCTCTTTTGCCCAAATGAACGCTGCGTGCCACCGAAAATAGCCAAAAAGAATTGCCACTCAACATTCATGACGCTGAGTTATGGGCCGCATCTCTGATTTTATTGCCACTCCCCCCGTCAGAACTGAACTGAACTTGCCGTTGTTCTGCGGTCAAAACAGCTGTCAGCAATTTTGGCCAAATTAAAACTTCTCCAGGGATGATGTTCATAACTTTGTAGCCGCACAGCAGGCGGCGTCCACTGGTCACGAATACTAAACAGCCTTCTCCGAATTAAAAGCGAAATGGGGAAAACCTTATACACTAAAATACATTAAAAAATACATTTATGGCATCGATTACAAAATTTGACTGGCCTGTGTCTGCAATTCAAATAAAAAACATCATTAAAATAATTGCACCAATTAATGAAGAGCTAGAATACATAGTTAATTTTCATTAGGGGCAACAAGCGGCCAAATCATGAGAAGCATTTTTGAATAGAGCTGGAAACATTTTTGAGCGTGTTTTTTCCCATCCTGATTCTTGCCTTGTTTTTATGTCGTTTTATCAAATGCTTTTAAATTGTATATATTTTTTAAAAAACTGATTTTTTATAGCAATTTTTTTTGTATAAAATATTTGTTGTCTATTTTCGAGTTTAGTACAGAAATCAATTAATAATTAATTTTTTCACTAATAAACATAAAAACTGGATCCAAATCACAGTCAAGTTTTCATATTTATTAAATGATTTGTCAAACAACTACTATAATATTTTAAAATCATCACGTTTTGCAACAAAAAAAAAATTGTTGCGCTTTTAAAGTCAAAATATTACTTTTAATTAAAAATTTGTAAAGTAGTCAAAAAACCCATAAATAATTATAATTATTACTTCATTTTACCTTATTTAATAAAGCAAAATTTAAAAGCTAAATTAACCAATATGTAAAATGATATTTTTATCAGAACGTATTCCGTTTTGATAAAGTTATAAAGCACATATTTCTTCTCCATAGTGGGATAGTGTGAAAAATATAATATTATAAAAAGTGACCAATATTTAAAATCCCTTAAGTAATATTATTATTAAATATGCCTTTATTCAGCAGTCGCATTTATTGCTTAATCCTTTCGGTTATGAGTAAAAGTTTATTGATATGAGTGCGCTTTTAAACGTTCATTTATGTTAATACCTTATGTCAATTTCAATTTCAATACATTTAGGCCTGGTCAACTACAATATTAATCCCAACTCAACTTAAACTCTTGCCTGAGGCAGAGTAAAATAAAAAAAAAAACAACGAAAACTTTATCAACTGAGCGCCACATGGCGTATGCGTAATCCGTGTCAGGCAAATCCGATTGTTTATTTTTAAGCACTCAATAGCCAGTGGCTGGCACTGGGATATTGTCAGATTTTTTCTTTTAATCTGGCTAAGCTGTAGCTTGTAGTCTGTAAGTATCCCCATTGCCAGTTGGAAAACCGAACAGATGTCGACGCGTTTTTGAGCGCAGCATATGCAAATCTTTATTAAGTTAGCAACTATGTTGTTGTTGGAACAATCCAAATAAATTGAAATGGAAATTCAATCAAAAGTTTTCGTAACTGTGTGTAACACTTGCATAGCCAGCATATTAAGAAAAATTGTCTTCACGTCTCCAACGTCAATTTCCGTTTGAATACATATTTTGAATAAATTGACAGATAAAGCAAATATGTATATAAAACAAAATTATAGTGAAAAGAAAAATGGCAAAATAATATGCATTCCTGTGCAGGTGTTCGGACAGCAATTGAACTATTTTCAAGTACAATGGAAGCCAATCAGTGCAGCAAAGTTTCTTTTGCCTGATTTGTTCGCACTTCTATCTGTGTGTAGGTGTGTGTAGGTGTGTGTGAGTGTATCTGTCTAGACAAGCATCAATTGACATCAACGAGAACTAGCAATTTACGGATCATCAGAATGCGCGTTAAGGCCAAATGTCTTCAGTCTGGCACCTCAATAGAGTTCAAGCATCTCAATGCCAAAGCAATTTCTCCCAAACGGGCCAAAATTTGCCTTTTAACGGCGCACAGACACATTGAAAGAAAATACGCCTGCATTTGACTTATTGGCAACACGTTCAAACATTTATATACATATATCTTTATTTATACTTTATACAATAGCCAGATTGAGGCTTTTTTGGACCCAAATCATGGAGTCCACTTTAAAATGTCC
This sequence comes from Drosophila micromelanica, assembly GCA_004143825.1. Lineage (NCBI taxonomy): Eukaryota > Metazoa > Arthropoda > Insecta > Diptera > Drosophilidae > Drosophila > Drosophila micromelanica. The sequence continues at coordinate 1,221 of SCDY01000711.1, read as the reverse complement.
GAAAACACACAAAAGACAAATGTTTCGCAGCAAAGTGCGCTTCAAGTCGAGTGCTTTCCAAGCGAATGCACAACGGGCCACAGGAACATCACAATGCGAACGATGCCCTCTGTCCGCTGTCCGCTGTCCTCTGTCCGCTTTTCTTTTCCTTTTGCCCTTGACCGTTTCCGCTCCCGTTCCGATAGCGATAACAATAACCAATACCAATTCTAATTCCAATTTCAATCCCAGTGCAACCATGCAGCAAATTTGACACGTTTAACTGTGTGTGAGCTCAACAAATACTACACTTTTTCTCTCTCTGTATTTTATTTTAAGTTTCACACTACTTCAAGGGCTGCCCAATCGATACAATGACAAGTCCCAAGTTTGAAAGTCTCTCCATAAAATTTAATCACGCGATTTATGTTCGAACCTAAAATAAGCACAAGAACCAGAAGATAATGAATTTGACAAAGGTTGCAATATTTTATCGGACTACATATGACAGAGATAGTGTTGTTTAAATATAAAAAATAATTTTTTAGTTGGCGTATCTTGGAAAAATAAGGCCAACTTAGATACACCATTATACGGATTCTGAGTGTTAATTGGCATTCCAAAATCAGATTTCTTAAATATACCTTTCTTATTATACCAAATTTAACAAAATTCGGAAAAATTTTTAAATAATAATTTGTATTGACGATCGATTCCACATATTTATACGAGTCGAACGAGTTGTATTTTTCAGAGATTGGATAGGACATGGTCGAGATATAGAAGACTAGAAGTATGCAATGAAATTTTGCACATTGTATTTTAGCTGAAAATTTTTAAGAAAATCCCGGCTTACCAAAAATTTAGTTGAAAAGTTTCAGTATAATATTTATAAAATTTATTTTTTAAATTTTCTCTTGCAGGCTTATAGTTTTTATTTCGAATTTTGTTTTAGATTTTTCTAAAACAATTTTTAAGCTGATGATTTTTTCTATTATTTTTATACATATTTTCTTAAACACTATTAATCTATTTAAAACTAGATTATACTAAAAATCTAAGATGTGTTTCAAAAATTACTGAAACTAAGCTCAGGAAACTGAAATATACAAATTTCACAAATTTAGTGATTGTTTTTATATATTTATACTCGTTCACGAAGTGAAAGAGTATATTGGTTTTGTGCAATGTCCGTCTTGCTGTCCGTCTGTCCGTATGAACACAATTATTTTCGCCGCTATT